>JAHLSL010000059.1:761348-790990 GCA_025920805.1 Petroica traversi
TCGGGAAGGTGAGCGCGGGGTGCTCGTGGCGGTCGGGCTGCACCGCCGGCGTGGCGGGGCAGGCGACAGGCAGGGCTCCAGCGGAGCGGTGCCTGTGTTAGTTCTTCCCAAAGGGAATTTCATCATTGAATTTCAACTTTGTATACTCCTGGGAAACCTTTGGTGTCATGCCTGGTCTCTGCCAGTGGGAGCTACGGGTCAGGGTTTTTCCGGCCTTTTTCATGTGGGCACCCAGAGCGCGCCTGGTCGCTGAAAGCGCCTTTGAGTGATGTCCGGTGACACTGCAGTAGTTAAAAGGTGTCCTGGCCTGAAATTACACGTTTGTAGCAGAAATAGTAAGGTTGTTGTGAGGTGTGGCTGTGTGTGAAAGCACCCTGAAAAAGACGGGTCAAGGGATAAAAGAATGCTGAATATTATCTGTTGGAGAGCCCTGGAGGTACCGTTCGGCTTAAGAGTTTAATAGCAAGAAGAGGATGAAAAGAAAAGGGTCCATAAAGTCCTCAGATAAGGAAAATAAATAACCTGTAAAATCCGCACGTTTTTAAGGGGTAGGGATGTAAGATATATGAATGAGACAAAAAAGACTCGAAACATCTCCTCCTAAATCTCAGTCGCTGCTTTTTGCTAAATATGTACAATCGATGAAACCTCTGAACTCAAACTAGACACTTGAAAATAAATGTCATCAGGTTTATTTTCAAGTGCCTGAGGCCATTTTATTCTGGTGTTCTTTGTTGGAGAGTGGGATTTGGAAGTATTTTAGAGTTTGAGGAGGAGGAGGAAATGAAGACAAGCATTCAAAGATCAGTGTTTACTTTGAAAATCTGCTGGTATTTGGTGACTTAACGCATCTCTGGGGGTTCGTCACCACAGCTCCAGGTGAAATCAGTGGGCTGTTAAGTAGAGCCAGGAAAAGCCAAGGCCTGAAAGGGAGTAAACTCTTTCACCTCCTGTTCCACCCTCTTTGGGACTGCCCAGTGAACTGGATCAATGTGTTCCCCATCTGCAGTTCAAGAAGAGAAACAATCGAATCTCCAAACTGTTCATGCAGGGGTTAGTTGAACTGGAGAGTGGCAGAGAAGAGGGTGTGAAGCTGTGCTTTCAGAAGGAAAGGATGGAGCTGTGGCACTCTCCTTTTGGAAGCAGGAACTCTGACGTTTATCCACCTTCTGCTGCTGTTGGAGAGTGAGTTCTGACTGCTGTGTGGGAAAGAGGAAAGGGAACACAGGGATGAAGGAAAAAGTGTACTTCGTTCTTGTCCTCCAAGTTATTTTTCTTATTTTTTTACAAAATTAATCAGTAATCTGCAGTTTTGAGTATCTGATCTTCCCCTTCTTTCATGTCAGGATTGGGGAGTATTACTGGATATTGTCACAAAGACCAAAAAAAATACAGACTTATGCTATGTTTTTTGCTCCAAAAACTATAGAATAATTTATTTTTAAATTGTTTTTAATCTTCTCTTTTGTTTTTCCTTCTTTCAGGTTCAGTAAGGAGAAGAGGCAGGACACCACAATTTGTAAGATCAGTAAGTACTGAAATGATCTACAGTTAACTCAGGGGTTTGGGAAAGTTTTCTAAGCTGTTGTAAAAGTTTGCCCAGAAGCCTCTTCTGCAGTCAAATCCTGGTGAAACAATCCCCTGGGACTATTACAGGCTGTAACTTGTCTTCTGTAACCTTCTCGGTCTATGATATCAAAAATCAAAAATAAACACTAAGCTTATGGTTAACTTGCATTGACACCATGCAGTGCAGGTCTGAAAAGTAACTAAAATTTCATTTCCAATAAACCAGATATGGCAATGTTGTTTCCCCGCCTGAGTTTGCAGGATTTGTGGTGGTTGTTTTCTGGCATAAAACTTTTGGTTTTTTAAGAGCATTTGACTGAAATGATGGTCAGCGCTTAGAGGGTATAACCTGTTTCTGCAATGTACTGATACTTTGACCTTACACCGGGGTTTCTATGGCAAGAAACTTCAGCATTATTACTTATGAACTGTTCCACACCTGCAGAACTCCAGAATTTTAAAACTCATGGTCTGTCCACCAGCACATGTTCAAGCCCTTTAAGAAATAGAGTTTGCAATTCTTTAGTGGCTTGATTCCCCCTCCTGACTTAACCCAAGGCAGGAAGATGGCAAGTTCTTTTCCTAAACATCTCTGCTATCAAATGCAGTGAAAGATTGGGAAAAGACTTGCAGCTAAGATGGGAGAGGCTCTGCTAAAATTTCCTTTACAAATCAGTAACTTCTGCTGTAAAGGTGTCTTGAAATGTCCAGCTGTGGGAATTGATGCCTGAAATTACTGTGTGGTGTGTTGATTCTATCTTGCATCTCCCATCCCACCTGTCCCCTTGTCCCTTGATTAGGCTGCCCCTCCCAGGACGGAGAGGATGGCTGTTGACCAGGACTGGAGCAGTGTGTACCCCACAGCAGCCTCCTTCAAACCTGCCTCTGTGCCTCTCCCAATCCGAATGGGTTACCCTGTGAAGGGAGGAGTGCCTCCACCGAAAGAAGGCAACCTAGAACTTATCAAGGTAAGACACATGCCGTGGCTGGGGGGGTCACTTGTAAAGTCACTGTTCACTAAGGCTGCACTGCTTTCATTGGAATATTTGTCTTGGAGGCTGCTTTCTGTTATTAAGTCACATAATCCTCTTGGATTTCTAAGTGGTAACAAATATAAAGTTAAGTAACAAGGGACTGATATCAGGAGACTTTTTTAGGGTAATCATGCCTGTGACTTTTATCACAGAGTTAAGTCTTTCCCTAAAACAGACGGAGAAGAGTCAGTTTATCTGAATATTTCCTTAAGCATGCTGTACTGTCCTAGCAAGTGTTAGAAGTGCAATCAAATTTCAATAATGCCCATTTGTTTATGATCAGACAAAAACCTATTATTTTGGTAACTCTTAATGTGTCTGTTTCAGATTCCAAATTTTTTACATCTCACTCCTCCTGCAATTAAGAAGCACTGTGCAGCTCTTAAAGGTGAGGCAGGGGGGGTGAGGTTTTTTAAATTTTTTTTTTGTTGCTTGTTTGATTGTTTTTTTAAACCATCTCTTGAAGTTTTCAGACAAACAAGAAGTAGCTGTGTGTGATGTGGTACAGTTGTGGAGCTAATTATTCAGCTGACTGTGGCTGGTACTGGCTGCTTTCCTGCTGGTGCCAGGAATCATCCAGGTGGTAACAGATAATTCTTGGGAGGTTTTCAGCACAACAGTAAGACTGAAATGTTACTTTTCCATGAGACCTTGCTTGAACAGATGAGTTGATAGTTTAGTGCCTTACGGAAGGTGAGTGATAAATGTGACTCAGTTCACAGAGAACTCTGTGATTGAACCAGGCTTCAATCAGTAACCATAATCGCCTGCATTTAATGACCAAAAAACTGTTAATTTGAAACCCCCTTTGAGAGCAGGATCTGCTGGGGAGATCCAGGATCTACAGGTGACCAGGAGCATCTTTCCACCCAGCAAGCTGATAAGGGGAACGTAATGAGGAGCTCAGGCAAAGGAAGCCTTTTTTGTGATGAGGGTGGTGAGACTCTGGAATAGCTTGCCCAGAGAAACTGTGCATGCCCCATCCTGGAAGTGTTCAAGCTCAGGTTGGACAGGGCTTTGAGTAGCTGGATCTAGTGAAAAACCTCACAGCAGGAGGGTTACTTCCCACCCAAACCATTCTATGATCCTGTTTGGGAGTTGTGACTCTGCATCTGGAGTCCTGTATCCTGGTTTGGGGAAGCCAATACAAAGAGAGACCTAGAAATACCAGAGCAAGTGTAGCAGAAACACTGCTGTTACCTAAATAAATGTAGTTTCTAGGTGTAGTGTTTTCAAAAAAATATATTGCAATACATTTGAAAGAAAAAAAAACCAGCCAAATGTACCAGACAGGTATTACTGGGAATTTTATCTCTTTATTGTACAGATTTCTGCACTGAATGGCCAAGTCCTCTGGACAGTGATGAGAAATGTGAACAGCATTTTCCTGTTGAAATTGAAACAGTAGATTATGTTTCTTCAGGGACTTCTATTCGGAATCCCAAAGCAAGAGTGGTGATCTTAAGAGTAAGTAGTACTTTTTGGTGAACAGCCCTTGTTTTCAACCCCTGAATGCTTGGCTTTGTTTTCCAAACATCCAAGTGTGATCTGCTGCAAGGAAATGAGGGAAATGGATGGAATTCAACATCACCCACAAATGAGTACATCTGTGTGTTCTGACCAAATCTGTCCATTCATATTGGCTGGCCTTGGGACTTTTAAGGCATTGTGGAGATGTTTATTATGCAGGTTTATATTTACTGAATACTCACATTATTCTTGCCTTCTGTTAAGAATTCCAACATGATACAATCCCAAGAAATTCTGCAAATGCATCCTGAATAGTTCTCCTCGATAGAAGATGTACCTGTCTCAAGTATTTTCAGAGTTCAGAGTTTGGGTTTTCCAAGAAACTAAAGTTGTTTTCTTCTTTCCTTGAAGGTTAAAGTTTCTCACCTGAATTTGGATGACCATGCAAAGAAAAAGCTCATTAAGCTAGTGGGAGAGCGGTACTGTCCAGAGACAGATGTGCTCACAATTACAACAGACAGGTGAGAAGCCAGAGGAAACAAAAATACTGTAGCAATGGCCACAGTAGAGAAAGGGCTGGGTATCTTCCAGTAATACCAGTTATTGTCTTGGTGAATTACTATATTTTAAGGCTAAAATAGGACTTAATTAACACTACTTCTGTTATTAACTGTTAAAAACAAGTTTTAAAAGAGTTCAGAGTTAATGTATGTTGGATTTCACTTTGGCACAGGGGGCAAAGGAATTTATAATGTTTCCAGAAGATGTATAAATTCTTGGATATTATATATTTTTTTTGCTGACTTGCAGCTGCTTATTTTCCTGTGTTCTTATTACTCATGCCTCCATGATACTATTCTTGGTTGTGTGTAATTCAGAAATGCACAGGAATCGACCACTCATTTCCTAAGGTTCCATACATTACACAGCAGAAATTTTGATGGTAGGTTTTAACCTTTTGCTCCAAAAAATGTTTCTGCATTTCCAGATGTCCCCTGAGAAGACAGAACTATGATTATGGAATGCACCTGCTCACAGTTCTGTACCACGAATCCTGGGTAAGCAGTTGAGCATGGGCTCTCTTAATGTACTCTGTAATATTTTAAAGTAAATGACTTTGCAAGTCTATTCTCTTCCAACTCACTTTTCTTCGAATTCAACCAAGAGAACATTTTGCTGGATTCCAAACTCCTGTTTGTTAATTAGAATATGTCTTTTCTTGGGCTCTTCCTGGGCTGCAGTAAACCACAGCTGTCATTTGGAAGTGTTTTGCTTCTTAAAAGATCTCTCACATACCTTGCCTCAAGTTGACTGCTTTTCTGAGCTCCCTCTTACTCAGAAAAGGGGCAGCATCCACATCTTCTGATCATAGATGTTCCTTTCACAGGGAGTTCTTCACACTTGTCTTCTGTATTTTCGTAGTTAATTGTGTTGGTGCCCTTCAACAATTTCCCAAGTGTTTTTTACAGAGAGTAGTCTGAACTGAAATTGATATTGGAAATCCATAGTAATGTTTTGGCTTTAACAGTAATGAACTTTGTTCAAATGTCTCATGTCACTGTCACATTGTTTGAGACAGACAAAGCCTTCATCATCTCCATAAATGACTCTTAGAGAAGTTGTACCTGATCCACTGCTAAAACTCATTACTTAACTGTTTTCAGTTGTTCTAGAGTAGTTCAATGAAATGTCCATATTTAGCATTTTTATGAATTGTTCTTGATTTTGATTGCTGCAGTGCTGATGTTAAGAACATCCTAAGGAGGCTGAGCTGTATTTTCCTTTCAGTGGCATTTGCCTTGAAGGATAATTTGTAGTTGCATAGTGCATCAAATTAAATTTGTGGTGAAAGGTAACATTTGCTCTAGATTTCAAATACACATGGATATTTTTCTCCCCAACAGCATCACATTACATTACAAATCTTAAATTAATGGCAGAGTAGTTTCCAGTATTAAGCAATGACAAGAAAGCTAGACAGTACTCACTTTATTATTTCAGACAAACACTACGGCTGTGCTGGGTCCAGCTTTAATAAGTGCTGGCAGACAGGGCTATGCAATATTGATATGGGAGTGTTCAGTGTGTATGGAATATGCACAAGTCTCTTGCACTTTTATTACCTTTTGTCCTCCACGTTAATAATTGATGAGTTTGTCAATCAGTTGTAATTGTCTTTGATTCCCATGAAAAATTAATAGTTTTCCTGAGACATGGGTTTTTATTTTGTGTGATATGCTTTGTTTTGTGGCATGGTTTTTTCCCCCTGATCAGGGATAATGCCTTTTAATAACTTGCTGAAAGATAGTTTGGATCAGTTTTGTACACCATGAGCAAACAGTGTGTGGTTTATTTTTATTTACATGAACTTTAATTAATCAGAGGAGGATGGACAGGGTCTGGCCTTCCATTTAGGCAGTAACATCAGTCCTGTTTGCAGAACTAATTGTAGGATTTGATGACTTTCCCAGCAGAGCAGTGCCAGACTGTTAATGCAGTGGCTGATTAAATTGAATCAAAAGATGAGGACTATGTTCCATTCTTGCCCTCAGAGTGAAGGAAAGCTGGATCTATGGAACTTTTGCCCTCAAGCCTGAAAACTTTGCTCATGATCTCTTTAAATGTGGCAGCACTCCTATGATTTACGTTAATATCTAGATAACTGATTTTTTTGAATTGGCAGATATGTATAGGAGGAAAATTTATATGCAGATATACATCAGGAAATGTAATTTCAAGTGTAATTATGTTTGAGTTGCCTGTGATGCATTATCCTTTTATTGCAGTTACAAATGTAGTATCAGACCCATGAGTTCAGGTATTTTAAAACAGTTTTAAAAATCTTTGAAACCTAAGAATGTTCATTTATTTTCTCATTCTAAAGTACTTGGAGATCTTTTGCTTCCTTTTTACTAGTTTTTAGATTATTAATAAAATATTTGTGTTTTATTAGCTTTCAGAATGTATTAATTAGACAGCTGACTTGTCCCAATTAGTAATAACTGAACTTCTCTTCTTTGGACTTTTTCTTTGATTCCTTTCATATTATTCCCCAGGCTTGTGCCTGGATTGAATTAATCAGTGAAAGAGTAAGATATAATAGATAGATTACTAAGCAGCAGCTTAATCGGTTGTAATTTTGCTGCCTTTAAATGATGGCATTGCTTGAATACTGTAACATCACTCAAAACCTGGATGCATTTTTATGGTACAAATGGTTTTTAAAGAATAAGAGTTTGCTGCCCTCGAGTGGTTGAAAGTATCTTGGATGGTGTCTTCAAACAGCTTGGATTAATAGTTTATCACTCCAAAGTCCACTTCTGAAAGCAGGAATGAGAAGCAAATGCAGCAGGAAGTCAATTTTCCAGTAAGGAGAAACGTTGAGAGTAATTACATTTTTATTGCTCCAATTCCACATGATGTTTCAACATACACAAGATAAGAGAGAGTGAAGAAAGATCTTGATTCTGCCTTGCAAAGCTGGGATCTTGAAAGATTACTAAAAAGTTGTCCTGGATTTTGTATTTTCCACTACTTCTTCCAGCAAGAAGTCTAACAGATTTCTAACAGAGTAATGAGGTTAATATGTCAGAATTAATTTTGGAATTCTCTCACTCTGCTAGTGTGGTTATGGAAGTTTGATGGAAGATTGAAGACTTAAAGACAATAGTAACGAAGAAAGAATGTAACAGTAGGGAAAGGTGGGAAGTCGCTCTTATTATGAATAATAATAGCCAAAGTGTCTTCTGGGTGAATCTCTGCTCTCTGCCTGCCTTGTAGATGCTGATAGTGATGAAAGAGCAGGGAAGTGGAAACAGAAAGGCGAGGGAAGGAAGGAAATGAAGAATGGACAGACAATGCAGCACTGGAGGCTTAATTAAAATTTATCCATCAATCCCGCAGCTGTCAATCCCCTTGAGTGAATTTCAATGGAACTACTTTTGCATTTCTTTTTCAAAGCTGTCAGTGAAAAGACACTGGTGGGATGCAGACTGTGTCTGCATGCTGGATGGGTATTTTTACATGACCACTGGTCATCCATCATACAGCTTTTCTTTAGCTTCATCTTCATTTTTTTCTGTTACAATCATTTAAAGCCATTCTAAATAAAGATAATATTTACCACTTCAAGTTGTGCCAGTAAAACTTGGTAATGGCAGAATTTTGCAGTTTCATAGTGTGCATTTACCTTGTAATTCAGCCTAAAATATGTGAAGGGATACGAGTCCACTGCTGAAACCTAAGCAGGTCTTTGGCTGCTTAGGATTCCAAAGTTCCTGTTAGGAATACTAAGGATGTTATGACATGGGGGTTGTAGAGTTTCAGTGGGAGGTGGAGGAGGCACTCAAATCTTGCTGAAACTTCCTGGGCACCTTTTAGTATCACTGAAGATATTCAGGGTACATCTTCTGTCTTGGGGATCTTAGAACAATGAATGTTACAATGGTGTAATTGTGCCCTCCCTACCTAGAGCAGGCTTCTCTCTGAGCATGTCATTATATGTACTTTAACTAATGCAGAGTGAGGCTGGTCTCCAAATGTTGGAATACGTCCTTTGTTTTGAACTATGGATTCCACTGTGTGCTTACCAGTGCTCAGACAGCTGAGAGAGTCATCAGTAATGGAAACCAGAAAACGTAAAGCCAAACTGGCTTTACAATCTATGTTAAATTTGATAAATTTTCTCTGAATTCAAACATTTAAAATTAAAGGAAGGAGTTATCCTGATGTTACACATTGTTTTGTACTTCTTGGAACCCAAAGGATGAGCATTCCAGCATGAGGTTGAATTAGGAATGGTCTTTGTAATATTTCAGACTGTAGTAAGCTTTTTGCAATACCTTGTGTTTCAGCTTCATGTTTCACCTTGCTGGAGAAACAAGGCTTCTTTTTGATGCATAAATGCAATTTTTGCAGCTGTTCAACTTTCAGTCTGTGTTGGAGTGAAACCAAGTCTCGGGGAGCATAGACATTAAAAAATCAGAAAATCATCAAAGGCTTAGACTTTTAATATCACTAATCTCTCTTGATTAGATCAAAATCTTATCAGGTCAGCCTTCAGAAAACAAACTGAGGTAGATAAATACCTTACAAATGACCCTTTCAGAAGCCTGGATTGTCCAGAGAAATTAGATGTCGTCCTTAGCTTTGAAAGAGGCTGATGGGCATCTTTCCATAGTTACAGAGCCAGAGATTAAACTTGAGAGTATCATTAATTATCAGAGCATCATTAACTATGAGAGCATCTCTTATGCTGTTTTAGTTTTTGGGGCAGAGTTCAGTTTTTGTTTCTCTGCTGTTCTGTGCTACGCATTTGTACCTCACTGGAATGCTTAGTCCTCATAATTTCTCTTAATTTTTCCTTGACCCTCTAGAGGGTCTTGTGCCATTGCTGTGTCCTAGAAATACAGTTCTGCTTATTCAGAAGAATGGATTTTAACTTACTCCACATTACCAAGTAATTAAAATTTTTGTATCCAATCTCACATGACAGAAATCGTTTTTGCTTCTCTGCAGACTTCTGTTCGTATTTCTAAGGTATTGATTAAATAATACAGATCAAAAGTGTATTATATCCAAAGAGATAAGCACATAATTGTTTTGGCAACTCCTCTTAGGAAGGTTACTGATAATTTGGAAAATATTAGCATAGCTGTCATTTATTACCTGAAAATCTAAGATTATTGTGCCAAATAGAATATCTTGTATTTCAATGCAGTACAAAGATATAAATGTATTTATTCCAGGCTATACAGAGTTTGAAATTTGACTTGCAATTTAAGAAACTTTCCTTCCCCTCAAAAATAATCCTTTAAAAATACCTGGTCTTTGCTAAAGAGCGTTAAATATTTAACTGCTCATATCATTGACAAGAAAATTAGCATGAGTCATGTTTTTAGTTGCCCTGAAAATTTCTGTGTGCCACTAGAGAAATTTTAGTTAAAATGTTTTTCCCAAAAGGAACACCAAGGAACTGACATTTTTAAGCCTCTTTATCACTGCGGCACCAAGATTGTGCAAGTTAAACTGGCTGACAAAACCCTAAGCATATTGATGGTGAAGTGCCTGCTTAAGACGTCCCAAAATCTTTTCTTTCTTCCGTACTTTAAGGTACCATATAAAGTGAAGCTTTTTGTTAACAGCTTACATATAAAAAGCAATTTCACTGTCCAAAGTGCTATTTTAGTATTCATACTTTTTCAGAATTCAGATTAAGCACTGTAAAGGCTTGTAAACCTCCCAAAATATTGGTGTAAACTGTAGCATGAAATATTTGCTTAGAAACAAATCCTTATTATGTTTATGGCATTATAAAAATTGTTTATATTTGCATTGGGATATGAAAAAAATAGCCTTTCTGCCTCTTTAGTCATAGTTTTAGATCTTTGACTTTATGTGGAAAATTGTTTTCTGCTCTTTTGGCTTGGGGTTTTTCTTACTGTTATTTTAAGTTTTATAAGAGGAAAAGTTTGAAATTATCAGCCAAGAGTATCTTTAGCCAAACTGGATGATATGATATTCTGTCTTATGTGTGATAGAATGAGGAAACCATTTTTAGTGAATTCTTATTTTTAACCTGACTCACAGAGTGGAAGTTCTAGGAAAATACAATATCACATTTGGATTCCACTTCTCTTAAGACTGAAGTGCTCACTAACACGTTAAATCTGCAGGTGACGAAAATAATTCAACTAATAAAATCTGAATGAAGACCTAATTTTTCAGCTTTGTTTAATTGTCTTAATTAGTTTTATTCATAGCACTTTAAACTCAGACTGCTATATGTGTAACGTTTCCACTGTTCAGAGCTCATGGGTGCTTGTCTACCTAGGGTATGTTTTCAGTTACCTATATAATTCTACAGTCAATTTTCTCTGGTGTTGAAAAGGTATTTAAGTTTCACTGAATACAGATAATGTGCAAAAACTAATGGATTTGGACATCTCCCTCTACTCAAAGGTCAAATCCCTTCACGCCTTCGCCCTCACCTCCCAGCACACAGTCAGATTTTGTTTTAAAATCTGTGTTGATAATACCATTCTGCTTGGAAGGATTCCAAGAGAGAAATACTCATCAGTCTCTTTAAAACCTTGCTTTGTATTGCTCACAAGAGGTAGGGAAATCTCAATCTGTTTATTGGTGTGTATCTCCAAAATCCTGTGAGTTGCTGAGTGCAGAGGAGGATTTTCCTGAAGAGATAAATGTAAGACTGTCATTAGTCCTTGTTGTCTCTGCTATGACTTACGAGTGTTTAAAAGCCTCACAGGGATCTTTTGTTTGAACTTCAGTTATGAGTTAGGTGCAGGGAGTGACCAGGAGTGATACGCATATTCCCTTACTCCTGAGAAACCCTATCTCTGTGAGAGAGGCTTTGGCTTGAAAATTTTCTAGGAATTCGGGGGAGAAAATGTCTTGTATAGCCATTGTGCAGATAACCAAGGGATGTGTAAAGCAGGATGATGCTGTTGATTTCAAACTGTAAATCTCTGCCCTGAATTGCAGGGTTGGTCAAACATAGCAGGAACACTTCACTATGCCCACTTGTTCCATTAATAATTCACACAGGGCTTTTTTTCTGTTTTTCCCCTCTAGAAATAGAATGAGATCCTTTTACTCCTGTGGTTTATTGTGTCCAGGGTTTTATGTCAGTCATATGAAACTTTGAGCAGTGTGAATTGCTGCTTCTGACCAAACATTTAGTCTCAGACTCAAAAGACAAGAGATGCCGTTTACCAGGTACAGGACACAGCAGCTGGGAAAGCATTTTAAATTCAGATAGAGTAATCCATGCACACAAGAGTTGTAGGGGGGGAAAAAAACTCGGGGCTTAATTAAAGATTATTGAATACTGTGGTTTGATTGCAGCAGCCTTGATGCTTAGTGGAAAGAATACTTTTAAATAAACAAATGAAAACCAATATCAACACACCTCCCACCTTTCTTCCCTCACAGAAAAGAAAAAAACAACAAAAAATACCCCAAAAACAATTTTAAAAACCAATAAAAAAACCTGTGACTTGCAAGAGGTTTTTTTTGTTCCACATGGCATAGCTAAAAATTTACTGAAGAGCCCTTTTTGGCAAGTAATTTTAAAAAAGAAAAAATCCGTATGATATAAATACCATAAGGTTTCTTTAAATATATTTCCAGAGAAATGCAAGTTTTATTTAGACATGATTTTATAACAATTGTAAGAAAAACACAAATAGAAAAACTAAGCCCAAAGTTCTTCAAACTGTGATTCTTACATAGTTGAGGTAATATAAAGATATGGCATATTGGTTGCATCAGTAAAGTACTAAATAATTATAAATACTCAAATAAACATACAGCCTGCAATATACAAAAATGCAAGTATATCACTAAAGCATATGTATTTGTCAAAGTACAATAAAAATCTACAAAAATAGTACGGTATAACATTTGAAATATTCCTTAAAGAATCTTTCAAGACCTGCTGGAAAACACTGAAAGAGAGAATTTATACAGAACAAGTGTATTTGCAGGCAATGGGATGGTGTCTTCTGTCAGTGCCCAGCTTGTTACCCTGTTTAATTTTGCAGCAGTGATTAGGTAAAGATCAGGACCTTGTGGATAGCGATTCCTTTGAGCAATTTGTTTTGCAGGAAGAAGAAATGGATTTTTAGTGGAGCTTTTCCTTCTGAGTGACATCACGGGTTACTCGTTAGGCACTGTCTCACTTTACCAACCAATGTAGTCAGACCAGAATCCTGTGCATACAATAGCTGGGTGGCTGCTTCCAGAATTGTAGATTTTAAGCATCTTTAAAATTACTACTTTTACAAGGTTTTTAGCTATTCATTACGTATAGTCCATAAGTTTTCCCTCCCACTCATCAAGTTCTTCATGATTCTGGCAGATACAACTGGGAGAGTGAGAAGTCTGAGGAAGACATGGAAGAGTATATCTGGGAAAACAGTCGCTCTCAGAAAAATGCCTTGGACACACTGCTTCGAATAAAAGCCTCAGAGAATGTCAGTAATGTCACTAAGGAGGAGGTGCTGGCATCTGAAGTGGTTAAGAATTACAGAAACTCTGTCATTGTACTTAAAAACAAAGGTGAAACAGAAAGTAACATGTCTCAATACAAGGAATCTGTGAAGGAACTCTTGAATATACAAGCATGAGGGTGTAGTCTGCAGGTACAGGTGATCATTACAGAGATGTTCAACTGCTGTGTTAGTATTTCTTAATTATATGAATGTATAATTATTTAGAACCTGAACCAAAATTACAAAACTTGACAAAATGAGTTAAGTTCTGTCCATGAATCTTGTCCTTTGAATAAAGTATGGTTGGATTCATACTGGTAATTGGAATGTTTCATTCTGTGTTTTCTTAGCATGGGAAATCCTGGTTCAGTCCTCTGCTTAATCACATTCTGATTTCTCACATTTCTTTGGGCATTAAACCTAGAACAACAATATCAAAATTAGAGCAACAATATCTAATGAAATTAGTTTGGCTCCCAGTTCCATTAATTGAAAGTCTGAAAATTGAAAGCTCTAAATGCTTTTCAAATGCCATTCAGATATTTCCCTATGTGTAAAATTGGCATAATGTTACCTAAAGTAGTCTGACTCAGAGAGGTGTGTGAGGCCCTCGGTTGTTACCATGAGGGCAAACAAATGGCCCATGTGAAAGCACCTGTCTCTAAAATAATGGAGTAAAATAAGGTGGAAAATGGGATAGTATTGGGAAGGTGAGCCAGCAGTTGTTGAGAAGATCCCAGAGTACATGGCACAGGAAGAATGATGAGAGTTGGTAAGGTGGGTTTGTAACTAAATACGAATGGACAGTTACCCTCAGGCCTGGTAACTTCTTGAATGTGCCCAGGCTTTTCAAGGAAAGAAAAAGTTTGTAGCATCTTATGTAGCACAGAGAAAGAATTATATGGATGTCTATCTTATATTTGGTAATTTGTAATTGAAAGAAATTTATTTAAAACATTGAATCACAATTTTATTGCCTTCTCAGAGTTAAGAAAAAAAAACAAACCTTACCAAACCTTGAAAGGACATAGATAATTCTTGCTTTTATTGTACCTTCCTAGCTTAGTAAGATTTTAGCTTAGAGAGAAAGTCATTCTCTGGAAGGGGCAGAGTGAGTTATGGATTCTGCATACCTAAAAAAGAGCCATGTGGCACTTCCAGCAGCTCGTTGAGAATTAGCAGAGTAAGAATAAGGACATTGAAAGCTGAGGTGAATTGATTCTTGTAGTCTTCTGTGTGCTGGACTCATTCCCTGCTAGGATTTCTCACTGTGTGCTCTGTTTGTACATACAGCCAAGAAATGGATCTGTTCCCACTGCCAAAATCACTTTAGGAAGGATTCTTCTTAGATCAAGATTGTTTTCATATGGTGAGAGACCAAGCTTAATGCAGCATTTTAATTCCTGTGAGAATTTGCCAGCGCTGTAGAGACTGAAAATGTTTGTACTGTAATCCAAATTTTGCACTGATCCATTTGGTCCTTCAGCAGTCCTTTCTTTTGGATGTGTATTAATGTAAAGTTTTAGCAGAAGCTTAATATGGGGAAAGTTTCAGCTGTTATCAAGTTGCTCCTTTATCCAGGGACAATGAGGGTAATGTTTAAAATTCCCATTTGAAATGCGAACATCTGTGTAATTCCAAATCTTCTTCTACCAGCTGTGAAACCAGAATGACTGAGGAAGTGCAGTTTGACTCAAGAGAATGGTGCCTGGAGTTGTGCCTGGCTCTGTTCCAGAAGAAGTTTGGGTCCAGTAAGTGCACAGGAGAAATCTGTTTCCTTAATTAGCTATGTGTAATTAGCTCCTAAACAAAGGAGCCAGCCTGGGGAGCCAATACAGGCCCTGAAATGGTCTTAAGAAACCTTAAGCCCCCTAAGTTTGTCTTTCTCCACAGAGCTGTCCTTGGACATGTGAGCACCTGAGAAAATCCTTTGCAGCACAGGACAACCCAGTTTTTCTTTGCTTTTCACGGAATGGATCTAAGCAGAACTCTGGAAGTCATGGCTAAAACAACAGTTTGACCTTTCCAGTAATAATGTCTGGTAGAACAGCACAGCAAGGGAAACTGGTTTTTTTTATTAGCTTCACAGCTCATTGATGGAAAACCTAAAGTGCACAGGCTTCCCCAGCTCTCTCTAAAGTGCTCAAGCCTAACTTATATACATCCTATAAATGTTTCAAGCAATACAGGCAGGATTTAAGGTGACCGCCTCCTGAACACCAAGTGTCTCTCCCAACAATAGATGAAGCCTACTGGCCAAGAGCAATGTTGGGATAAAACTCAGACTTACACTTGTGATTTCTTCTGATGGTTTCTATGTAACAGTACAGAACTTGTGTAATGCAGTGGGTGACAAAAGGCAGCTTGGATCTTACCCCTGGTGGGAGCCTTCCAAACTTCAAGGATGTAAAGTACAGCACATACATTTATGAAGTAAACTATACACCTCTATGATATAATACTTCTGCAACATCCTTCTCTCTGGAAGTCTGTGCTGAAGTTTTAAAACTGTGAAGAGTAAGAGATTAGGAGACTTACAGGCTAAAGCTCTGTAAGTCTCCTATTGCGCAGCTCTGCAGCGCAATAATAAAAACATCTTTAGCACTGGGCACTTATTCATATGTCATATACTTTATAATGTAAAGCTTGCTTTAGTAATTCCCTGCTGTCCCAGAAGCATTTGCTTGTGGGACAGAGAGAAATTTTCACTTTGTGTCCTTAGCTTTTTCTGGTGAGAACTGAAGTCCCAGTTGCATGATGTGATTCTTCTCCAGAATATCATACTGAGGGTAAGACTCAAAGCAGCATCAGGGTGCTCTTAAGTGCACTAATCTGAAGATGAAAAAGCAGGGAACCAGGAATGGCTGTGGCTTGCTGCAGGCAAGCAGTTTCTTATCCAAGAGTGAAAGGAGGTAAAAACTCTCCTTTTTGAAAGCAAGTGTTTAACTACCTATTACTTACTCTGTTTAAAAATACCTTACAGCTGTATCCACCCCATAAGATGAGCTTTTCTTCTTTTTTTTCCTTTACACAAGCTGCTCTGGGTGTTACTGAGAAGCTTCTTTTTTTTCCTTGACTCAGACTGCTCTGGGGGTTACTGAGAAGCTAAACAAGCTGGAGGCACTTCTGATTTTGCTGTCAGCAGATGCTCTGTGGGGCACTCAGGGCACAGCTCAACCTGAACAGGAAGAATGGACAATTAAGAATTTGGGGACATGAAATTAGTGCAAGTCTCAGGTAAGGAAGGTATTGCAATATGATAGAACCTGTCGGTTTTCAGCTGAACTCTGGAATATTTATATGAGAACAGTAACATCTTAATGGTACAGAGAAGAAAGGTGATGGCCCACATTCACAACTTGTTTCCACACTGATACTGTAAGAACTGTTACTTAGACATCCTTTTGTGGTTGTAAGTTCAGCAGTAGATCATAAATATATACATAAATATATACATTTAAGCATCTTCCCCTATCCTTGATGCATGATTAAATCATGACAAATAAAAAATGCATTCTTTTCAGCATTATAATTAATGAGTGAGGGGCATTGTGTTACTATACTGCTGCCCCAAACTGCAAATCTTACTATTTGAAATAGGGAGGCCTTGTGCACTCTCCTGTCTTCAAAAATAAAAAATAAATTGGTATTCCAATAAAAATCCCAAATATGAAACAATTCTAATACAAACTGTGTATGCCTCTGTAATTGAAGACAACAGAATATTTAGCAATGCTTTGCAAAACTCTAGGCTATGAAAACTGAAATGCATTATCCACCTGAAATTATGGAGCAATGTTTAGGTGAAGAGAAGGTAATTTTTCTAATCTAAATTAGATGAAGCTACCTGCATGTGTATTCTGTATCCTAAAAACTACATGCAATTATGTAGCAATAATAATTTTAGTATATTCCGATATTTTCTGGAGAAATTATATTTGGAATTTAGTGCTGCAAGGTCTTGAAGTTTGAATTGCCTTCTTGGCAGCACTTGAGACTATAAAGTCAACACAAGCAGAATTTTAATGGCTGTATTCAGCATATAGAAAGGCATCCAAAAGTACAGACCTAGTTCTTTACAAAGTGTTTCTCTGAGTTTAGGTTTAGCCTTTTTAATTCTTAGTTGTACAAAAATGCCAAGTTTTCCAAAGTCTGGGGTCTTTTGATGAACCTTTCTTTGGCAGCAAAATGATAATTTTGACCATTTCAAACCAAAGGACCATTTCATAAGTCACTTGTGTATTCCTGCATTACATGGGATGTTTATTCATTTGGTAAAAAATAGACGAGCACAAAGATAACTATAGCAGGATTTCTCATCCAGTTAAATAATTCTCTGCCACACAGACGTGCCAACACTGCGGCAGAAGAGAACCTGGGGGAAAGTGTTACAGTGTTACAGTCAGACATTAATCTGCATCAGATTGTAAACTAAAATGCCTCAAGAAGTGAGAGCTGTGAGTAGGTGCTTCCTACCTAAGGAGACAGGGAGTTGTGTTTCATCTGCCGAGAATTAAATCATAACCAAAATATTCTGAACTAAGTTATCACTGGTTCTGTGAAGTAAGCTGGTGTTTGGGGTGCATTTTTAAAATCCTGTTTGCTCCATAGCCAGGATGGTGTTTCATAGATTATCCCTGACAGGAGCATACTTTATGAGCTGTCTGGACATCGCTGTTCCTGTCCTTGTGGGTCCCCTCCTGTAGCTGCAGCGCCTGGCTGTGAGAGCAACAGTGCAACAGCACAGGCAGAGGAGAGAGGAGCAGAGGACAACAGGAATCAACCAGATCCCCAAAGCTGCAGCTTCCCAGGCAGCCTCATTATCCAACGTGGAATTCCTCCCACTGTAGCCTTTGGTTTCATTGAGGTGTTGCTTGCTGCTGTCCAGGCGAGGAGGGGTGGGCACATGGGATAGCACATGGGCAGGCTTGGGCCTCAAAGCTGAGCATGCAGTCTTCTTGTCTGAGATGGTGACCCACCTGATGCTTGTCCTCTCAGCAAAATCAATGTCTGCTGGGGAAGTTTCTGCCCTGGAGTAGGCAGTACCTTCTGTTCTCTGCACTGCCAGGCTCCAGCTGGGTGTGGGAGTGTTTGCTGGTAAGCTATGGCTCATGGCAGCAGGTGGAACTCGGAGCAGAGAAGAATCTGACGTGGTTGCATTGAGCTGTAAGCATCTTCCCCACCCAGGGGTCTTTGTGCTGGGCTGTCTGTCAGATTTATTCACTGAGGAGTGAGCATTTGACTCTTGGGATTTCTGTTTCTCAAAAATGAGAAGATCTGGATCAATCCCTATTAAATTAAAATAATATTAGTTCATTGATAAAAGCTTGTCTGCATACCCACAAAAATGATCCATGGACACAGGGGCAGGGCAGGGAGCTCAAATAATGCCCTTTTGGATTGGAGGTGTCACTGCCTTGGGTTGTGGGACACCTTATGGGATGCAAGGGATATACATTTTGGGATTGCACACAATTTACTGTGGGGTGCTTAGGGAAGGAACCAAAGGTGAGCAAGGGGTGGGATCTAGGCCACTGAGGGTAGGGAAATCCAGGAAGGCTGCATCCTGGAGGCTCAAACATCCCAGTGACAGCACTGGGGAGACTGTGGTCCAGACTGGGCAGCCTGAGGTCCAGACTGGGTAGACTAAGCATCTCAGCCCAGCTGCTGGGAGACTTTGCATTGTGTATATATATCCATATTTATATATTTTTCCTAACAGAAAAAGCAGAATGAGGTTTTTGGTGCTCCCTGTTTTGGTGTCTACTGTATGTGTTGTCTCTGTTACCTGTGTGCTTGTGGTGCATGTGCCTAATGAAAATAAATGTTCAGCCTTGCTCTGGGTTGGATTTGGGCCCATGGAGCAGTGGCAGTCTCCTCTCAGCCTCTCAGAGCTGGGAGGGTATTTTGGCCAAGCACAGTACTGAGGAAGTACTCAGAGCATGAATCTTGAGAACAGGGTGTATCTTCAAGCTCCTTTCTCACTGAGTGGAAGAATGCGGGGAAATATTTCATGAAATAGGAATCTTAACGAAAAAGGAAAATAGTTTTTATCTTTTTTAGGGTTGTGTGTTACTTCAGGAAATCATTTAGCACGGCAGCTGACCTGATATAATTTTAAGATTTCCTGGAGGTACTGGTTTTTTGGCCTTTATAAATGAAATGCTTAATTACCTGTTGTGATGTTGTACAAAATGACATCAACTCCAGCCTTTAGAATGCAGCTTTCCAAACCTGGGCAAGACATGTGCAGGCAGTTCCTGTTCTCATGAATGGCTCCATGGTAGAACACTGCTAGATTGCAGGAGACTGGAACCCACAAAAAAACAAAGTTGAGCTTCTCAGCAGAATGACCAGAATTGCATTCTGCTTCTCAGCAGAATTGCATTGTGCATGTTATGATGTTCTCTAACATCAGAAGTTTATTTTATCTGCCCAGATCCTGTGGGAAGAGAGACCAGATCCTGTGGTTCTCTCATTATCATACAAACTAATTGAGCATATAGTCAAAAGAGAACTTATATTCTTATTTTACATCTGTACTACAACAGTCATCTGAGTTCTACATGTGTATCTCTTTAAATAATAACTGATTTAAAGCCCTTTGAAATGTCCTCTAATGTTCTCTGTTTTAGTTAAGATTGTAACAAATTTTGCATGACTATATAAGAATATAAAAAGAAGATTTATCTCTGTAAGTATACAGTCCCATATGGGGAGATATGAGGAAAAGTTTGTTGTCCAGATAGGAACAACCTTGCTGAAATGTATGTAATTTTTCTCACCTCACATTGTTTAAGACACAATTTGAGTCTTCCCATGACTGCTGCTGGAAGTTATCTTACTTATGTCACTGTCAGGTTGTGAAGGTTGTATTTTTGCTCATAATTCAAAATATCATAAAAATTTATATTGAATTTTATTAGTAACTGGTATCTCACTTTCATCCTCCAAAACCATATCCAAACCCCTTTCCAGTCTGGAATATTTGGAAAATTTAGGCAGCACAGACATGCACTTCATGTATCCTCCTGAAATTCACTCCTGTAGAGTACAGGGCAGTGTGATACAGAAAAAGTACGAGGCTTTGGACAATAATTATTTTGCTTATTTTTACTCTGAGCCTGACTTTACCAGGCGGGGGAAAAGGGGTGGCTAGCTGAATAGCTGCTATTATTTATTGCTATAACTTTATTGTTAGCTGATTTACTCCAGAAACATGGAGTAAACACAGAGTAAGAGAGTGCTCTTTCCAAGGAAATTAATATTCTTGTATTTCAGAGAAGGAAAAACTGTGTGTCCCCTCCACCTTCCCTCTCCCCATGTAGTCTGATGTCATACTCTTTGAAGAGTATGGACTGTTGGAACCACAGTCACTTGTTCTCTACAGTAGATAGGGATGAATCATGAAGAGTTACTCTTTTAATGCTGGCTACAAACTTTGCAGAAGAGATTCAAAATTTCAAAGCAGACCCTAAGATTTTAATGTGTTCTTAGTGTAGTCTTCTAAAAAATACAGATTATCAATTTGCATTCTGTGGGACTGAAGATGGAGCAACAGTTATAATGAGCCTCTGTTTTCCTGCCTCAAAAAAATTTATAGATCCTCCTTCCACCCCCTCTATTTCGTCTTCAAGTGAAGGACTGTTTACATAAACATTACCCAAAATGGGGTGTTTAATGTGTGCCACAATCGTGCCAACAAGCACTCACCATTCCTCAGAAGGCAGCAGGTCCTGCTGCACTGTTGGGGTGAGACTTCTGCATAACCCTTCAGCAGCTGGGCTCCCCTCCTCTGAGATTCCCACAGGTCCACCAGGAGGCCCGGGAAGCGCCGGATCCAGCAGTTCTTGTAAAAGGCAGTGGGCAAACAAAGGCACTGGGACTGCCCAGCCAGCCCCAGGAGCAGCAGCACCTCTACCACTGCCACGATCAGAGCCATGGCTCAGGGAGCCCCTCTCTGCTCCAGGGGTGCATGGAAAGCTGCACCAGCACTGCAGAGACCATCCCTGGATGGCTGGGGATGCTGCCAAGTGAGCCAGGGGTGGGAGCCAGGGCAGAGTATCCTCCAGACAACGCCCGTGGCGCTGCTTGGGCAGCTGCTGGAAGATAGCAGCCATTTCATGAGCTACAGAGAATATTATTACTATTCTTTAACTTAATTATTTGGATATGGGGTTTGAGACACAAAAGGGATGGGTTGTTTTTAGTCATTCAGAGAACTTGTTTCTGTGGTGCCCAGTTTGTGTCCCTTGTCCCTCTCAGACCAAACCGCAAAGGCAGCCTTGAGATATGGTGAATGATAGTAAACTCAGCACATTGTTCATCTCACTTTGTTCAGATACACTGTTACACTCAGCACAGAGAAACAGGTCTGTCTAGGATCTGAATACTTTGAGTTATCTGGTGACTGCAGATATTTGCCCTCTTTGATAACATATGAATCTCCAGCCAGAGGTGGAGATCAGTTCCCCTTCCTACACTGTTTTGATTGCAAGAATAATACAGTTTTATTCACAAAGATCTAGGACCAGATAAACTCTATGACTGGAGAGGGCTGGAACCTCCATTCAAGCCCTGCTAGTAAGTTTAAGAATATTGAGCAGCCCATACAAGGTTTTCTGCTTAGAAAGGGCCTGTCAGAAAGAAAACACAGCTTGACACATAGGGAGATGTCTTTTCAAGCACCTGGTCTGAAACCTGAAACTCCCATGTTTTGTTTCTTAATAGGACCAAGTTTGATCCCTGATTCCCACATTATGCCTTTCATACAGAAAGGCTGTAAAATATTACAATACACAAACTGATTTAGACCCAGTGAACTACACAGTGATGTTGAGAGAGTTGAGTAGAAGTATGATTGCCTGCAATAAAAATTGAGTGTTCAGTAAATAAGAATATTTTACACTGTGTTTTTATCCTTCAAGATGAGAATCAAGGAATTTCCTCCTTTCCAAATGAAGTGTAAGTCAGTTACATGGAGTGGGGAGAGCTTCAACTCATTTTGATTCTTCAGTCACTACAGGTGATGTTTGTTTTTGCAGAACTAGGCCCCCAATCTGGAAATGAACTGACAGATGTAAGATTTTGTTCCTTAAACTCCTCATTGGAAGGTAATAAAGCCCAGAGAAGGTTAACCCCTGTTAATACAACAGCAAAGCCAAGGCATTATTTTATTCATTGGAACCATAATTAGGAGGATTCTGAACAAATGTCTGTTGGGGGAAAATGAGAGTTAAACTGTTGGAAATGGGGTAAGTGAGTAATTCATCAAACCTCTATCCTGAAAACCAGCTCTTGGCACTTGTGTTGTTTTATTTAGTTTTGGTAGTTTGATATTTTCATCTCTGTAATAAGCAGCACTTAAAACCTTAAATACATTTTAAAATATTGGATAGCTTGCACTCAGTGGACTGCACAGGAAAGCTTTTAGACATTTATCTACCATTGCCACAAGCACTATTGACAGTGTATTTTTAAAAATATTTGTTGCAGCTTTCCAAATATCCCAAGGTATCACTTGATATGGAACACACTCAAAATTTTGAAAGATATGTCTGTATTTTGGCATTACACCCTGTATTTCATATGTATTTCAGATTGGGTTTGATCTGTAAGATTTGCATGCAAAAAAATATTGATTTCTGATTGCTTTCCTCACTCCTACTCTTCCCATATCTCCAAGTAGAGAAACCTGGAATACTCTGATAACTTGGGGAAGCACTTAACAAGATTAAAAGTATTCTTTCCTCCTCCTCTTTTTCTGAATAAATTTAAGGGCAGAAATAACTTCAGGGAAACTTTCTTTTTAATGAAAGGGAAAGTGATTGAAATAAGTAAATAAATGGCTGCTTTAGGCAATTTCCTTTAAAAACAGAAAACTTCTATTAAATTTCACAGTCTTCTGCCAGCTTCCCCTTAATTTCACCTAGACTTTTCAATGGCAAATGTAAATTAGTGTTTAAATTTTAATTCACAGGCAGTTTGCAAGAAGGAAATTGCTGAGTCTTACCTGCAAACCAGTGGCTGATTTTCCATATGCTCTGCAAAGAGGGACCCAGAAGCTGACACTGATACAGGGGAGTCTCCAGCCAGTACCAGGTCAGCACTTCACATTATTTAGGAACTCCTTTCATCCGACTCCTCACATTTCCTCCTGGAAAACAGAAAGGCAGGGGCCTGTTTCCTATGAGAATATGAATGTTTTTGCAGACCTTTCAGTAAGAGATATTAATGGACATGCCACACTGGAACATAATGATCCTTTTCATGATTCTTCTTATAAACAGAAACAGTCCCTGAAGTTTCCCACCTGGGCTGGCAGTGAGAATGGCACAATCCAAGAGCTTCCCAGCACAAAGGATTCATCATCGGGCATTAACTCGTTTTTTGCCAAACAAAAACAAAAGCAGACACTTTTTCCATATGAAGTAACAGATAAGTTTTGATTTTTGGAACTCTATTTAGCTTTTATGGAATATGTGGTTCTATCACTCATAATATGTAAAGAAAGGATCTACTTAGTTGTAGAAACGTGGAATGATTTGGGTTGAAAGGGACCTCAAAGCTCACCCATTTCCTGCCTCTTGCCATGGGCAGGGATTCCTTCCACTATCCCAGGTTGCTCAGAGCCCCATCCAGCCTGGCCTGGAACACTGCCATGGGAAGGTGCAGCCACAGCTTCTCTGGGCAGCCTGTGCCAGGGCCTCACCACCCTCACAGGGAAGAATTTCTTCCCAATATCCAATCTAAACCTGCTCTCTGTCAGTGTGAAGCCACTCCCCCTTGTCCTGCACTGCAGGCCCTTGTCAAGAGTCTCTCTCCATCTTTCCTGTAGGCTCCCTCTTAAGGTACTGGAGCTGGGTTACACTTAGTCCTTCTCTTCTGCAGGTATTGTGTGACCGAGCTGAGAAGGAAGGTGACAAGCTGAGAAGTGAGACCCAAGCAGTGAGAGGTATGAACCTGTCCAAGTCCTCTTGTGAATGTCAGAAATGAATTGAATCAAATGCGCAGCATAATCTCATGTGACATCAGCAGGAAGTTCCCTGCCTAAGTAGTATTTCATATAAATAATCTGAATTTCAGGCCTGTGTTAAAATCATCTTTATCTCATTTTTCTGAGATATGCACATGTTTTCCTTTTACTATAGTAGTTGTAAGGTCAAAATTTTAAGTAAGCCAAGTAGACTGATAATTTCAGAATGTCACTGTAACTTTATTAAGGTATAAAAGTTAAAAAAGACTAAAGTAATGAATCATTAAATAATGAAATATAAATATGTGGAAAAAAATCAAGTAAAGCCTCTTCAACATTATTCAAATGATGTTCTTGCTTTCTTTCTCCTTTAAAATTTTCCTTGAAATCAAAACACTCCTGCAAAATGTCTGAAGTCCAACAAAACAGCTTTTTTTGAGAGGACTGTTTTGTCAAAAACAGCTGTTGGCTATCAGGTTTTAGTTTGGAGCAACATATCACATTTTTAACTAATATTACCTTCTCTGAGATTAGGGGCAATTGGATCCAAAGATTCTGGCAACGTGGTAAAAAGAGGTGAAATATTACAGTTTCCGTTCCTGGGGCTTCATGCAAACCATTTTTTAAACCCTTGATTCCAAGCATTGCCAGGCCCTGAGATTCTCTCAGAGCTTGGCTTCAGACTAATTCTGGCCAAACCTCTGCACCAAGGCTGGGATCTGTGCGTTCAAGCAAAGAGCTATACAAGTCTTAGCCAGATTGGATTTATACAAATATAAAATCTACCAGCATTGCAGAGCTGCTTGAGCTAAGTTTTATGACAAAAGGCACAATGTTTAGCAAACAGTAATGAACAGATGTTGATTTATGGCAGAACTTGAACTAAGGAAAGGAGGTGGAGTTTCAATCTTGTGGTGAATTTTACAGAGCTGGATACTGAGTGGAAGTCTTCCATGGGAATTACCATTCATCTTAGCTAGTGATTATGTACTAAAATTCAACTCTGCCTGTCTGCACCAGGATTAAAAAATATATGCTGTTTTAAAAGCACCCAGTCTAGTCTCCTGCAGGCACAGTTGCACAAGAAATTCCTGGCTCTGTATGCACAATGCATCTGTGCAGACCAAACATCCCTAACAGGGGGTACAGTAGCAGGCAGAGCACTCCAGCAGCCTGATCCCCATTCAGGTTTTGTCAGAGAACATTCATTTCACCTAAGGGAGTTTCAAGAAAATTCTTTACTGGGTCTGTGGTGTAAAAAATTACCAGCTTGAAGGTCATTGCAAGGATTTACACTCTTCCAGCTCCACTCTGCTGTCTAGACTTCCTCATGATCCACAGAGAATGCCCACCATATTCAGATTCTTGGGATGGTCCTTTTGTTGCCCAGAGAGAGCTCAGGAGCACCAGTTTAGTATCAATCACTCGGATGAGACTAATCATACTTGATAATAAATTATCTGCTTTAAAAAAAAATGGTGCTCCAAGAATCTTTTCAGTGCTGCTGCAACATACCTTTATTGCAAAGAATAAATAAAACAGCACATTAAAAGCATAAAAAACATAAACAGAGACTACTAGGGAATAAAGTCTGAGCAAGTGCTATTAGAAATAAGAGCGCTTTCTTACCTCTTTTTTTTTGAATAGCATTGCTAATGGCACTGGGTAAGAAATGCTTGCTTTGACTGCAAATCTGAAAAGAGAAATTGCCTTTATTCAGCAGGTCATCCTTCACAAATGCTAGAGTTCAGCTGAAGTAAAATCATGCTCTGGTCAGTTCCTCTCCGAAATACCAATATCCTTTAGAACATGGATATTTTTAATGCTGAAATACTGCAGGATAATTCCTATGTTCCAGAGATGCTTACTTTGTACCCTGTGACAGGGAAAATAATGAACAATGGCAGCAGTTGGAAAATCCTTTCCAAAAGACTAATTCCTGGACAATTCCAGTACAATTCCACTACAATTCCCTGGCATCTCAGAGGGCAGAATGTGGCATTTTATATTATATAGCATGGATACTGTAAATATCCCCAGATTTGGTTCTAGGTTAATTAATTTAGATTAATAAGGCTGAAAGGAATTGTATTTTTCACTCAGCATGGCCCTTTCCTCAGAGCATTCAGGTCAGTGTCACTCTCTGGTTCTCAAATATTATTCATGTCTCTCTGGCTTTACTTTTCTTGTCTTTCTAGCAGTAATTCCTCCTGAGTCTCTGTGATCCCTTCTTTTGCTATGCAGAGAAAGTCAGAGGGCTACAGAAATGTGTGCCCAGGCAGAGAAAGGGTCAGATTCTCTGTGTCATGGTTGAATGGTCAGTTACAATGGAGTTGCTGTATGAAAAAAGCTTCTTCCATTTCCAAGTCTTTTTAAAAGAAAAGAGTGATCTCTCTTCAGTATTGGAAGTAATTCAGACATTAACTACAAGAAAATAGTTCAGACACCAGACACAGGATAAAATCAGGTAGCACAAATGGCCAATGCAACCTTGAAGCAAGAGAGCCCTTACTGACACTCTCTGGTGTCTGCACAGTCCCTTTGTTGGCACTTGAGAACCCTTTTTCTTGGTATCAATTTGTCTCTCAGGTACTGTAAAGAGAGACCTGAACTGTCTAAAACAGCTTGAAGACTTTTCCCCAGGAGCCAAAGTCTAGAAGATAGGTATTGAAATGCTGAGCAGAGTCATCCTCATCTTCTTCTCTGTATGTCTTGTTCTTCAGGGCATGTTTTTTTATCATAAACTTATTTAACATCTACCATGACTGGTTTTGTGTTTGATGCTTCAGCATGATCTTGAAGTATGATAGACTTTCATATTTGTTTCAAAAATCATGCAAATCTTTTATGGCTCTGAACGACAGATTTTTGGCTTTGTAGCTCTAGAAACAGAGTTCCAACTCTGGAAAATAAATTTCTTGTTCATTTAAGATATAACCAAGATGATTGCTCGTGAAACAAGAAAGCCTTTTCTTTGATTTCAGTATAATAACATGTATTATTGATCTTACAATAGCAGTGGACTGGGAGACAAGTGAAATTATCTCCACAAATATGTAACAAAAGAGTAGCCTTTGCCTTGGTGCATTTGCAGAGTAGAACTCCATAAGCACATCACATAGGCTGACTGATGGGTAAAGTGAAAAACAGGGGACCTGCCCTGTCAGCACACTCTGGCTTAGCACAGCTGCCCAGTCCTGAGCCTGAATAAAGCATAGAGAGATGACAATCAGCCCAGTAAAAACAACTGGGTAAGGAAAAGGACTTTTTGCAAAAGTGGTCACTCAGTACTGCTGGCCCCTTGGGCATGTGAGAGCTCCTGGGGAAAGCTGTGGGAGTCAGTGCCCTCAAAAGTTTGCTAGCAGGAATAAAACACTCTGGTACATGCCAGAAGTGATCCAGCTCATTAATAAACCTCATGGACTGTGAGGAAGGACTGGAAATCTCAGGCAGAGTGGCAGGCATAGGCACATCTGGCAACATGTGGCCAGAGAAGAGAGATTCCATCCACCTAGGCTGTGGCGTCAACACTTTGAGGCTGAACTTACCACAACTGACTACATGGAAAAAAGCATTCACCAATTAGGAGCTAACTTACAAATCCATGAAAAATAAGAGACTCCAAAGCAGATGTCTAAAGATGGCAATCTTGCTGTATATTCCAACAGGACAGCTTGCTGGCCATGCCAAACACAAGATCTCCATTTCCCTTGGGAGTATTAATGCTAACAATTGCTGGAAATGTCTGCCTGTGGGAATTAAAGGACAAGAAGGAATTAAGGGTTGGACTCCTACCAAGGTGATGACACACTTGATGGGCGCAATGATCTTTTGAAGGCTGAACCCAAAGCTGAGAAAAAACAGATGTAAGAAACTAGGAGTAAGAAACTTAAAAAGTAAAATGTTGTGGTGCTTCATCAAGGACAGAAGACAGGAAAGTGAAATTTGACTATTAATTAAATAATGAGGAAGACTGAAAGAGGAACACAAACCAAGCAAACAGTGAAACTCATTAGCAGGAAAGAGAAGGTAGGAGGTGATGGTGACCCAGCTAGTGAAGGCTGCTGAAGAGACCTCTTAGTTGAGATCCTATATAAAAGGATTTCAGAACATGAAATGGACCCCTCAAAAGCAATATGATGAAGATGCTTTGAAGTGAGGTGGAGAACAAAAATGTGCAGAAATCTACCTCGCCTCAAAAAATGCTTTTATAAAAGTCAGCAGAAAAGAACACCTGTAACTGAGACTGACATTTGTGTCATCTCTATGGGCTAGAGTTAAGAACCAAGATCAACAAAAACAGTGAGAGAGGATTGCATCACAGAAGAAATGCAAAAAAGTAAATAACCCTGTCTTCCTTAAAAGGGAGGAAAAAAACCCCACAAAACTACTATCGTTGAAGTGTTTTAATAGTGGGGGGGGAAAGATCCCTTCTGAGCAGTGAAAATAGGGAGTTGTCTGAAAACTAAGCAGTCTGCACTAATTGGACATGAGTCACACTACTGCTAAAGGGAAAGATTTTCTGAGGTATGCAATACCCAAAGGTATATATCTTTATAAAAATATATCTTTATAAAGATAAAAGATATATTTTGAGCGGCTTTATATTAAGTATCGTCATATAAGAATATAGGCATGGCAGACTTCTCTGTTTCAACAGGTGGTAGGGGTTTTTTTAAAAGATTGTCACAGTATTTCAAGAATATAACAAGGCAAACAGCAAATATGTCATTTTACCCTTGCCCAAGATGCTCAGTTGTTAATTTGCTCCTTCCTTGGTTCATGTAAAAAAACCTCAGGACCCTAGTAGTACACAGCTCACTCTCATGAGATGTCCTGTTTCAGGCACTCAGTTTAAATAGAAAAGATGGAGCAGCAGAGCAGGTTATGCATTGTCTTCACAGGGCAGACCAGGGGCTGGGACACGCAGGGAATGAGGAGGGTCAGAGCAGAGTTTCGTATCACACTTGCCATTCCAGAGTGAGTCTCACTGCTGCACTAGCCGTGGAGGGTGAGCCCAGGGGGATTTAGCTCGGGAAGAGATGCGGCAGCGCCGGGATGCGATGGCACCGGGCTGGCTGTGCCGCTCCTTCTCCGCTCTGCCTGTGCGCGGATCCAGGCACTCACACGCTGCTTCTTCCCTGTGCATGTGGCTCGGTAATGTTGGCTCTCGCCTGGGATGCAGCGGTACATTTATGGCAAGGGGTTAGAGCTACGGCTGCAGCTGCGATTCCGGCCCAAATCAGGAGAGGGGAGCACCAGGGGGGATCGCTGCGCTTCCAGGCTGTCCCCTGGAGCCCAGCATCGGCCTTTCCACCGTGTCCCCGACACCCACTCTGGCTGGGCCCGGGGATGCCCTGACGGCCCCCCCCGGCGGGCACCGCCGGAGCGCTCAACATTGCCTTTTTCGGGCTTTTTTTCTCTTTCCTCCCAGTGTGCGGGTTTTTTGAGTTTTTTGTGGGTTGGGTTTTTTTTGTTGGGTTGGGGTTTTTTTTGTTTTGTTTTTTGGGGGGGTTTTTTGGTAGGTTGGGGTTTTTTTTGTTTTGTTTTGTTTTTTGGGGTTTTTTTTGTTTCGTTTTT
>JAHLSL010000059.1:791390-882015 GCA_025920805.1 Petroica traversi
GGGACTTGATGGGCGCCTGCCCGTCGGGGCTGCCCGCCGTCTGTCACCCCGCGGGGGACGCGCCCTGGGCCATGCTCAGGTACGACGAGGAGGCGCAGCGGTGGTTGCCGTTGGCCAACAACCTGCCCCCGGACCTGGTGAGCGTCCGCGGCTACGGCTCGGCCACGCTGGACAATTACCTGTTCATCGTCGGCGGCTACCGCATCACCAGTCAGGAGATCTCGGCCGCGCACTGCTACAACCCGTGCCTGAACGAGTGGAGCCAGCTGGCCTCGATGAACCAGAAGAGGTAACCCCTGCGCCCTGGGGTACACGTGTGTCCCTGTCTAGTGTTGTGATAGATCCTCTTGGGTCACATGACCTTAGGGATGCTATAGCGACCTGTCTGTCCTCTGAACCACCAAGCAAACCCAATGAGAAAATTCCTTTCCTGTTTTTATTTTTTGGCCGTGTATTGTAAGTCTAGTTAAGGTGGTGACAAGTTTTCCTGCTTTTAGTGGGAATATATAGGCTATACTAGACCTGGAGATGGCCGAAAAAAATTTAGTTGGAGCAGTTACCCAGTCATTTGTACTTTCATAAAAATCTGAATGCTTTGTAGGCCTGCACTTCAGTGAGATATCAGAAAACTGTCAGAAAGATGGTGAGAAATTTCTCACTGGATGGCAGTATTTGGATCTGGGACTCATTCATCATTTTGAACATTTTTCTTTTTTACCTTTATTGTTTGAACACAGTGATGTTTTACTTTGCATACAGAAACACTTGTGTAATTTATACTTGACAGAGTAATAGAGACCCAGCCTTGAGGAGGACCCACGAAGAGAGGCCTTCTCCCTGGCCAAGGTTGTGATTCCTGTACCTTAAACACACTTTGGAAATACACAAAAAGGCTTTCATTTCACTGGAACAAACTGGATTTGTTTCCAGGGTGAACTTCTTCTTTGTTTCTGTTTTAGTAAAAATGTTTTAAATTTTGTCTTTTCTCTCCAAAAAAGAAAAGTGAGGAGGCCAAAATTCACTGTAGAATGTAAATCCTTTTCTCTATCCAATGAATTGAAAGAGCATGCGTGGAGACCCAAAACCATTAACATAAATGCTTTGTATCTGGATAGTCAAACTGCAGTCTCTATTCTTGTCTCAATTTGCTTTTGTCACCTAAACCCCTCAAAACAGGGCTTCGACCTAAAATTAAGTTTTTCCCATTTCACCTTTTTTTTTCCCCACTTCTTGTATTTTGATAAAATAATCACCTCAAAATCAGTCATCTCTACTGATCAGAAACCATTTTTCTCAGTGTTTCTGGCTGCTTGGAACAATGCTGGGAGAAGTTTAATTTGTAAAATGAATGTCCGGCTTTTAAACACAACAAACACCTTTTCTTACCGACCTGTTTCTTAGAGGCTGGGCCTGTAGCAGAATTCCTTGAGGTGCCTGGGGAACTGAGATGTTTTATCTGCCTTTATTCAACAGCTGGACCTGTTTGAACCTGTTGGGAGTACTAGACCTTGCTAGAAGAGGAAGATGAGGTCAGCCCACACAGTGTTTCCTATGGAAATTAACTTCATCACAGAAGTTCCATGCTGATCAAATCATGATGTTCTGTTTGTGTGATGTCTATAGCAAGAAAGCTGTTGCTATGCATGATGACTCTGCAACGTGGGTTTTTTAAAAATACCTTTTCAAGGCCCTTTTTGCATCTTACAGTTTGTGTATTCAAACTCTTGGTCAGTCTTTTTTCCTCCACGTTTGCCCTTTTTTTTGCTAGGATGTATAATCGTTATACTTGAAATAAACAAGGACATTTTCTCCTAATATTACAGTTTTCAGCGGCATTGCCACACGAACCTAATCTTCAAGCCCATCACAGGTGACAGTGAGATGTTCCTTAGAGTAGAATTTTACATTGACCATTCACTGCAGAAAGATAGCATGAAAATGGATATTTTTGGAATAATCTCTAGTCTTATATTCCATGGTAGTTATTGCAGGCCAAAAATTACATCTGCAAAGAAGCAGGAGGATGTTGCTCTCTGAATAATTGATGGAACTTTTTTTCATGGAAACTCAGCTGCCTCCTTCATAAAGAATATTTCTGATTTCACCAGTTTCATGGAGTCTCAGCTCTGCAGTTGTTAATTGTTACTTTTTCTATCTGACATAACATTTGATAGCATTTCAGGTCCCTGATGACCTTGTTGGTGTTTTGTGGCAGGGAGAGATGGCCTGTACCCTAGCAGCCAAGGGCAGGGCCATTTTTAATATAAGGGGTTTGCGTGTTACATGACCAGTGCTGATGCTTGTCTGCCACACATCTGTGCTGCAATTAGAGCTGCAGTTTCCTTGACATTGTATTTTTAGTTTGTTATGCTGTAGTAAAATAAGCAGGGTGGTTCCCCATCCTTCTTCTTAGGAATTACAGCATGTGACTGTCTGGCAAATGAATTTATGTCAGCTGATATAATTACATCCCATAAATGAAATTTTACATACCTTCAGGGAGGGCTCCAGTTTCCATTGAAGTTGGTTTGACTTCAGACAGCAGAGAATCTGGATTTGTCCTGCATGAGCGACTGCATGTGTTGGCCTCAAGGGAAGGCTGAGTGGTTATGGATATAATTGTGCTGCTCTTCTGTTCATATAGGATTTTTCTGCCCTAAACAAACCTTTTGAGTTCTATGGTATTTTTATCATGAATTATTTCCATTGTAATGCAGAATCCCAGGAACATGGGATTCTCTGTTCTCTACACATGCTTAGATGAAACAGTCCTAACCTATTTCTAAGTAGAAGATAAAAGCTGCCTGAATATTTTGCAGCCATTCTGATTTGGGTCTTCATTGTTGGCTTTCTTTCTAGGTGTACAGGTATAATTACTTAAGTTTCAGACTTGTTCACAGCAGGCAACTCCTGTATATTTTTCTTGTGAGCCCCCAGGAGCTTGAAAGAGTGTTATTCCCAATTTCTGCATACACAGGGGAGATAAAATAATTTGCTCAGGCTCACAAAGGAAGCCTGTGACTGAGCATTGAATTTCTCATCGTCAGAGTGCTAAATCCAGTGCTGGTCACAAATAGTCCACAACAGATCACAGTTTCTAGACCTTTTCATGCTAGAGATGTTTCTGTCCTTGGAATTCTCCAGAGATTGGCCTGAACTTTTTAATAGAAGCAGCTCCACGTAAGTGTTGCCCAAGATCACTTGTGTTCCTTAAGGTCAAGAAGGTAGCAAAGTGCATTGGGGACTGTGACAGTAATGTCCTTGAATACCTTTCCAAACCTTTTTTTTTTTTTTTTAAGTGAACACTGTCTGTTGAAATTTGCTATGTGAAAATAACATTCTCATCGGATTTCTACTGCATGTGCCAGTTAGAGTTGTATATTCCACTTCTGTTTTCCTTCAGAACCTTCCTACTCACAGCAGGTAAATCTTGCAGGCTTGGAAGACCCATTTGAGTCCCAGGCTGGGATTATACATATGAATGTGGAGCATGATCTTTGTGAGCAGTCTGTGCCTGAACTACTGTCGCTCTGGGGGCTCTTACAGGAATACAGGAGATGATGCTTCTGGGGAATGCTAAGTTGCAGCCATCCGTACCTTCAGCCATCCATACCTTACTTATCACAAATGTGTCACACACATCCAAAACCAAATGTTGGATGCAGTGTACTCTGTAGACTCATGTAAGAAATATTTAAAAAAAGGAAAAAAGAAGTAACTCATTGAAAATATGTAAAACGCTTTGGAATTGCTCTGTAACTGTGCTTTTGTGATTCCTTGTCTCTGTTGTAAGTGCTTTATCTCTAGAATAAAGAAGTCATCTGATTTTTGAGAAATTTAAGGTTAAAGGAAGAAACATTGTTGTTTAATCCAAGGTTTGTGTTCTGCAGCAGGACCAAGGTTACCTTGCAAATAAATACACATTTAACTTTCTCCTGAAATCCTCCAGCAACATAGATTCCAACCTACACTGGAGTCCTCCTCCCAGGTATCTTGTTCCCATGTTTAGCCATCCCTCTGATCAGAAAATCCTCTCCATTATCTGGGCTAACTAATTTTTGTTGTACACTAAGGGAGATCATCAGGGAACAAAAATAATGTGTGCTGGTCCTTTATAGCCACTGCCACCATGGCCTCCTGCAGATACACCTCACACAACCCAGAGTCACAGTGGGGTTTTTGGGAGGCTGTGGAATGTTGTCATGTGTGCAGAAAGCCTCCCTGACCTCCAGCTCCTTCGCATTCATGCGTTATATTTTCCTTCCTTTATGCATGCAGCACTTTGCACTTTATTGAGTGAAGAACGGATTTTGAGCTCCCCCTCACTGGTGTTCCTGGGGTTCAGAGTGAGTGGGGGCAGCAAAAAGCAGCTCATACCTCAGCTTGTCCAAGCAAAAAAGGATCCGCTAGGCCTGGTTTTTGGAAAGTCCATCTGTATCCCTCAGGTTTGGACAAGTCACATGTGCAGCGGAGTTCCATGGTGGTTGAATCTGACAGATTCGGCCCCACTGTTTCCAGGCTGTAGAACAGTTGCTGGTTGTGGAGAGCTGGCTCCCTGCTCAGTGATGCCCCCAGTTTGATTTCCTTGTTTCCAGCTGCTCTAACACATTTGTAAAAATTCACTAAATATTTCCTAATGTGCCTAATGTTCACTCTCCATAAAGATACCTGCTGTTACTGGCATGGAAAGGTGAATAGCAGAAGTTTTTCATAACATACTGAGCTATTGTCCAAACTTTCTTATAAAGTGTGATGATGGATACTTGCAGCTACTTTTGAGTAAAAGGAGCCTTGTTATTAATGAATTTAATTAATCTGAAATACCTCCACTGAATGTCATCCATTTTAATAAGTGTTTGAAAATAGTTGAATGGCTGACACAAAGGTTTGTGGCATCCTTTTAGAGTATTTAAAGCTGAAAATTCTGCAGTTTTTGTTTCAATAGATTATTTTCCCTGAGATTTTGCCCCTTTGTTAATTTGTGGAATTTTTTTCTGTCCTAACTTTTACAACAGAAAAATTGCTTTGAAAAGTATAATGTTTTGCAAGTAGTTATCCTCATTTTATACTTGCTGTTGATTATCATGTTGTTCTGAATTTTCTAAACTGGAAAGCATAATTGCTATTGAGGGAATATGAACAAACTGACCTAATTGTAAATGTCAGAGGAAAAAAAAATAATTCTTTCAAAGAACCATTTTAGCTTCCAAAGCTGTATCAGGATGACAAGAACCAAGTGATTCCACCAAAAAACAAATCCTTTTTCCAAATACATTTCTTAAAAAGAAGTTGCAGGGCAGCCTGCCGCTAGGCGGGGTTCATTTTGTCCAGACAAAACCCTGCAAAAGTACTTAGCAGTAAGTTTTGAGTTTTGGATCCTGCAGGGTAGAACTCCCTTTGCTGCCTGGCAGGCCAGTGCAAGTCTGAAACATCCACTTCAGTTTTACAGACATAATACAGTTCCCTGTTTGGCTTTGTGCTTAACTGGTGCACTCCAGAGGCTGCCACACATCCAGTTAACTGGGATACTCATGGTAAAATCTCAATTGGCTCAGGAGAAGGAGCAACCTTTCTAGGGGAGAGGAAAAGCTCATCCTTTGTTAGAGGATTCCCCAGCTGGAAGGATGAGCTGAGGATACAAGAGTTCTGTCTTCACATCCCCCAGTTTCTTCCTGCAGACCTACACCTTTAATGCCTACGGACCATTTGTTTCTATCTGTGTTACCTTAGGGTGTGAGATAGGAGGCTTCTGCTTCAGGAATTTGGAAGTTGCCCTTTGCCATGCATGAGAACAGACTAAGAAATAAATGACCAGTTTGGAGGCCATTGCTCATGGAGTACGATGTAATTTTGTTCAGCTATGGTAGAACATAATTTACATATAGATCTTGCTTCAGAGGATGTATTTAGTAGTTTAATGCTGAATAGGGTACAGAAGATTCTCCGTTTTTTTGGAGAACGTGTTTCAAGGTGTTCCATTTTAAATTGCTTTTTTATTAGGATTATAAAGAGGTTCCGTAATATAGCCTAAGACAAGTATGCATTCTTAGGCATCCATCAAGTCTTGTTTGAAATTTCTGCAGTTTTAACTGAAATTATATCCTTCACTGTGTGCCCATGTAAAGCATTTTTCTCTACCAATGGCACAATACTAGGAGTCGAATAAAAACGAGCTGTCTACTGAGCACATTGGTTAACTGAACATCTAGAGCTGAACTGGCATGGACTGCAGTACAAACTAAAATACTCCTCAGTCTCAGCATCATCAGTATCATCCAGACTGTCACTGGTTACTGTCTTGAGTAATTCCAAAGTAGTTACAGCATTTTGGCCTTGCACAGAAGAGTTCAAATGCTGCAAATACCTCAAGTGATGGTGCAAGCTGTGAAGGGTGATGAGTGTGTCAGAACCTGGGGAGGAAGAACTTGGTCTGTATTTCTGTATATAGATGCAACTCATTTCAGTGCTGCAATCTGTTCTTTCAGATCCAACTTCAAGCTGCTGGCTGTCAGTGGAAAGCTCTATGCCATTGGTGGCCAGTCTCTTTCCAACGTGGAGTGCTACAACCCGGAAAATGACTGGTGGAATTTCGTGGCATCCATGCCAAACCCCCTTGCAGAATTCTCAGCTTGTGAATGCAAGGGCAAGATCTATGTTATTGGAGGGTACACTGCACGAGGTAACAAGTTTGCTGCTACTTTTTGTTTCTTTTTACCTGATTGTTTCCAAGGACTAAATAATTTTCTCCTGGTTTTCCGGAGAGCTTTTTAGCTCATGTAGAAGGCTGTGTAATGCTCATTAAAACACATAGAAATAAATTGCTGGTAGAAAATAATTGACAAATGAAACAGAACAAAACAATAGCTCTGTCAGGGAAGAATCAGGTATTTATATTTTTTTTCAGAGCCTGTGTAGAGCTGGGGCTCTGTTTTTTGGAGAGAACAAACTGATGAGTACTTCAGCACCCAGCTTAGACACTATCCTTTTTCTTAGATTTTGACCACACAGTATAGAGACGTCTCAACAGATATACTTTGTTTGCTTTTTGAATGCCTGGTTTGGATTGTCAGAAGGAAAAATGCATAGAAAATATCTGCCTGCCTTAGTATTTCTAAGGTATTAATAGATGTTGAGGTCTTTTCATTACAGTATTTCAGTTTTTCAGAGGCAAATTCAAGCTATACCTTATTAATTTAATAGAAAAATCAAAAACTGAAGCAAGAACTAACTCTTAGCTTGTTTAATTTCTCTACCAAATTTTCTGAGGACACTGTACAGAGGAAAGGATTTGAAGTTTCAGTCTCTTCTGGCAATTACTTTTCTTTTATCTAGTGGACAAATAAGTTCAGTTAAAAAGAGCTCCCATTTGTTCATTCCTTAAGTACATAGTGCCATTTTTTGGGAGGAAGCCTGTTTTCTCTGAGCTTTAGAAGTCAATTTTTTAAACATGTCAAATGTTCATTATTTATCAGGATTTCATAAGTTTGAGTTTGGCCTTTGCCCATTTCAGTAGACCACAGTAGCTTTAAGGGTTTTCTTTCCAAACAGAGAATGAAATTAGAAGACAGATTAGCTTTTACAGACAGTACTGCAAGCAAAGCTAAACTGACATTAGAACAAGCTCTCCCTTCTAATGTCTGAGCAAATTTGAGCTCTGAATAATTTTAACATTTATAAAAGATACACTGCCACCCCTTATGGTCCTTCTGGTAATGAAAACCCTCAAACTGATTTTGTCCAGACCAATCTGACCAGAGCCTGGTGGCTTCTGTGAGGAAAATGTGCCTGTGTCTATATGGAGAGCTGTGCTATGTGTGCTGCAGTCCCAGTCCTCTGGTCATCCCAGGATCTGCTGGGGCCATTGTGCTCCCTCATGTCCAGTACTGGGACTCAGAGATGTCTGGCAAGAGACATTTGTCATGCTGAGGAGTCAGATCCAAAGGGAGACAAGAGAACCAGAGGACTGGGCTGAAATAGGTCAATGGAAATTCTTGTCACTAGAGACCAGAGTTAGGGGTTTTGCATTTTTATCCGGAGAGAGAGAGAAAGAAGAGGTGAGGTGAAAAACCTCTGATTTGGTTAAGAGTGCTACACGATTATGGGAGGACCAGCTTTTCTCCTACACCCTCTGCACTCTGCAGGTTCCTTTTCTGATGGTTGTGTTGTTCTTTCATCAGGCTACTCCTGATGTCATGAAGAGGAAGATCAGGACATTGCTGATGCAGATCCCATTCCTTTAAAAGTCCTGAACAAGGCAGGATTGCTGCCTTATGTTAGGCTCCTAACTCAGTACCTACTACCTGTGGATTCAGCTAAAGGGGGATTGTGAGTTACCTGTGGCTTCCTCCACACTCCTGGGGATTGCTGCTGCCCTCCAAACCTCTGTCATTTCCCATGTCTTTTCCTAAAAGACTTTTTCAATGGAAATGGGGCAGAAAAACAATAGGAAGTTTTGAGCAGTGGATAACTAGCACGTTTAGTCTTTTGTTTAAATCCGGGATCACTCAGGACACCTGTACCTGTTATAAATAATTTTCTGAACAAGGGTCTAGAATCAGTTTTTCTGTAACATCTTGGCTTACAGCAGGCAGCGGACCTAGAAACCAGAATTGCCACAGTTAGACTGGTGATTTTCCTTCTGAATTATGCAGATGTCAGAAAGTCTTAAGGCCTAAAGATCTGAGAAACACTAAGGTTTATTTGCTGGGTTTCTACATGTACTAAATAAAACATATGCAGCAATTAATGGGGTTTATGTTATGTTATTTTTAGTACTTTTTAGTATTTCTGTATATTTCTCAGTTTTGGTAGATTTTGTGAGCTGTTTTTTAAATTTGTGTAGAGCTTTCTCCTGAGAATGTGCTTCCCAAAAGATGGCAGGATCTGGAATTTCCCACTGTAAATTATAATGACACTTCTTGAATAAAATCCTTTTCATTAGTTAGCAGCTGTCACTTGTGAACGTAGATCCTAATAGAAATTCCATGTCAGGCACTGTGGTGTTCATATTTTGAATTATGGGTTTTGTTTTGGGATTTTTTTTTTGTTGTTTCAGTCGATATAAAACATCCACTCAGGCTGTGGACTGAGCATGTGAGGGCCACATTGCAATGGACTTCTGTTTCATACACCTGCTTTCAAACAGCACATTTTCCAGGGGAAATGCTAAAGATAGCCATAGAAACTTAATTGGTACTTCTCCTCCCCGTAATGTGTCAGAGAATGAGTTTGTTTGGAGACAAAGACTATATCTATATGTAGAGCTGCAGTTTCACAGAGCATTGCCATGAAAATAATTGGAGTGCAAATGCTGGATGGATCAGCACCTCTCTGATCATGCACTTCATTCATGACAATCCCATTATATTTCTGTCAATTTATACATGTGCCCTTACAGAACTTGTCAGTATGTCACTGTCTGCTCTTCCCCCTGGGAGTTCATCTGGAAGTCATAATGCAGGACAGACTGGTAACATGGAGCAGATTTAATAAAATACACATCTGGAATTTGCAAACCTGTTCCTGCTTGTCATTTGAGGTTGAATTTGAGCTCAGGTCTCCAGAGACTGGAACTGAGTTTACTGCATTGTGTGCATTCTGTAATAATTTAGTGAAGCCTTGGGCACAGCCAGGGTCTTCACTGCACCATGAATCAGGGTGGCATTGTAAAAATTTTGTGGAATAACACTATTGCAAACACATGCACCCACTGAGTTGTGAATTATGGAGATAGTTTCAGCTTCTTTCTGAGCCTCTGCCTGATGGCAGAGCACAGAGTTCCTGGATATTAGATGATCTTAGACAAGGTGTGTTTCTCTCTTTATATATGCCCTTAGGTCATCCATGCCACTTTCTGAAATGCAACTAGCTTCATGAATTTTATTCCTTAAAACTTTGGTTTATGGAATGAAATACAAAGTATCAAAATTAAGCTTGGATGATAAATCATCACTTGACAGCCATTAATGAAGCCTTACTGTCTTCATGTTAGTTTGATTCATCTGTGACCACTTCTGGAGAGGAGTATATGCTCTGTTTCCCTCATAGTAAAAAATGTCTTACATACCAATTAGAGACAAAATTAAAATCATAAGTTAAAAAGTAGGGATTATTCTCCTAAAATCTGCAGACAATTTACATCATGTAATGTGGCAGAAGTAACATAATTTTCTTCCCCCTGTGCCAAGGAATAGAGCGTTCAAAGTTGCTTGTCAAAGGCAAAGACATGCAGTTGTCAGTGATCACCATTTCTCCCCTGGCTTGCCCTGTAAGTGTGTGAGCAATCTGCAGCAAAGGCTGGGACACTTTGTAGGGAAGAGAAATGCTCCCTCACAAGTGCCTTCTGACAGAATTATTTATTGGTGAATGTCTCCTCTCTATTTTCAGGCAGAAACATGTGCATCCTACAGTACTGCCCCATTTCTGATTCATGGACCAACTTGGAGCTGTGTGACATGCATGTCCGCAAGCAGCAGATGCTGTCTGTGGAGGAGACCATCTACCTGGTGGGGGGCTGCATCCTGGACCTGGGACCAAACCAGAGATCCAGCCCCAGTGAGGACGTGCTGACTGTGCAGTCCTACAACATTGCCACCAAAGAGTGGCTCTACCTCAACGAAAACTCATCCAAATCCGGTCTTAACTTGACTTGCACGCTCCACAACGATGGGGTCTATATCTTGAGTAGGAATATTACTCTGTCTTCCAGCCTGGAGCAGCGTCTCTTTCTGAAGTATAACATCTTCACGGACAGTTGGGAGTCACTGGGGCGCTTCCCGGCCTTTGGCCAAAACATTCTCATCTGTTCTATGTATTTGCCTGATGGACGAAAAGAGTACCAGCACTAGGGTTTTCTTTTCAGTTAATCAATCGTCTTTTGATGAAATATTGCTCCATCTAAATAATTCCATTTTCAGAATGTTATGTGGTTCCATAATGCAGGCATAAAATACTGATTCTGTTCGCTAAAAAGGTTTCAGAATCCAGTATGAAGAGAAATGCTTCCAGAAGCAGTTTTAAGGTGTTGATTTAAAATTTTTACTGGTTTTGATTAAAATTTCATCAGGTATTGTTTGCATTTTAAATGTAAAATTATTGTGTTGGCAACAGACACAGGAGTTCCAAAGGCAAAACTGATCAGTGTGGTTTTATTCTTTGCCTTCATAGACAGTGTAGAACAAAACATATATTTTAAAAGTGGAAACAATACAATAAAGGAAATAATTAGTATAATCAAAACCACAACAGGATTGATTTCTTTCAAAATACAGTTCTTTCAAATGCACAAGCAATGTTCTGTCAAATGCACACTGTTTAAAATTGTTTTTACTATCCCATTTTAATCTCTTCTACAGCAGCAAGTGAGATTCTCAAAAGTGCCAACAATTGGGGTCCCAAAAAGAACTTACTCTGAATTATTTGTAGTGCAATGCTTTGCCAGGGACTGGTAAGAATTGCTGATTGGAAAGTAGATGCTCCTTTAATGGAAGTTGGCTGCATTTCTTGCTACCATTAAGATAGAGGTAAAAAGGCTCTTTATTCAAATGGTATAGTTTCCTAATTGTCATAAAAGTTTTAGTTTTAGTTACCTTGTTATGTTCTGTAGTTCTTAAAACTGAGTATTAAGGATCAAATTGTAGTTGATGATAAGTTGCATGTTGGGAAAATGTCCCGATCATGTGCAGTGGTAATTCTGCTCCAGGCACATCCTGATTGGTAACATACATGGAAGCCTTGGCTCTTGTCAATGACTCCCTGACAACATCCCCCAGAGCAGGGACACGTGAATGTTGTCTCTTTCTTGTGTCACCAGGAGAAGTTGCCTCAGGTTTGCCACCCAGTGTTGTTCCTCTCTCTAAAGAGCACTGTAAGGTGGTCACTGTGAACACTCCATGTGAGGATTTCTGAGTGGATATTCTGGGAGCTTCTGCCAGTTCCTGCCTCTTGAAATGCAGCCATGATTTGCCCCTTTTCTCCTTGCAGTTGACAAGTGCAAAAGTGTCTTCTCAAGGTGCCTGCCCAGGTCTGGAATGTGTGTCCTCACAACAAGGAACGGAAGAGCTCTGGGTCACTACGGGAAGAGCTAGGTTAGACACATGCTAAACACATTGCAGGGATGCTGGTTCTGCTCCAGCTGTTTCTCCTTATGATGGGATTTAAAGCACCTGAGCACGTGTGGAGATGTCTTTTTTTGTTTCTTCATTAGAATTTAGGAATCTGAATCTTCTTTTGAAGGCAGGTGCCTGTTGTACAGAGGAGGAGAAGGAGGCAGCAATGATTGCCTTGAGGTCCTTGTAACTCCTTGCTTTTCAGTTGTTTTGAATGAAATCAGTTCTTGCTACAGAGTTATCAGTTTTAAAGTGCCTTGCCAGTCACTGCTCACTCATTAATCTTGGTGCTTCCAATTACCTGTAGCAACTCAAACAGAAAATCCCAGGAAACTTCTCCGGAAAGAGGGCATTTGTGTTTGAACATTTTTAGCATGAAAGCAACCATGGCACAAGGTATTTTGGATGTGTAAGATTTGGGTTTCTGGGTGGAACCTTTTCAGCCTGGTGGAGGATGTCATGGCTCAACCCAGATTGGTGCATGCCACTCAGCTCTGTATGACTTTAATTAGCTACGTCCATGTTTATGTGTTTTTATTTTCTTTGAAAACATTGTACAGCTGCTGTGTTTTGACAGCAGTACCAGATCACACAATTGCTCTTCTGCAATGGTGCAATAAGGTGACTTTCATAAGATGCTTCTTTCAGAAATGTTTCAGAATCAATATAAGCATGGTCCCATTGCCTGGTGATAAATTATCTCAGTCAGATTGTGCTTCTTGCTTTCCTAAATTTCTTTTCAGTTCCAGATTCAGTACCCTACAGTCAACTGTGACCAGTATTGGTGGAGAGAATCACATCCAAGTTGCAGCATTCTCTTTCCTAGCAAATTAACCCAGAAACCGCATCACTTCTGAGCTTGCAGTGGGGTGTGTCAAATCAAGTCCTTGCAAACTATTCATTTCTTAGTGCAATCATAATTCCAAAACATCATCTTTTAGGTGTGATTACTCTTTTTCAGAAGAGGCCTTTCCACACTGGTTTTATCTTGGTTTCAACTTCCAGCGATCAAGTGACCACCTTGAAAACCTGCTCAAATGCAGAAGACAAAGATGTTTCTGACTGAGTATACAGTCAGACTCTTGTCAGTCCATGGTGCAAATACCCCCTACACTGACATCTAACAGTACTGCAATCACAAATCAGAACTGGCATTTAATTTAGTGGTTGCATTAATTAGTCTAATAATGTAAATGTACTGCATGACTTCAAGCTGAAATAAAAATAAATGCTTTTTTAAAAACAAAATCCTTTACAGAAAAGTATGCAATGTGTGTGGCCCCATACCTCAGGAAAGAAACCAAACATTGTAATGATTGTCTTGTGCCCTGTTTATTTTCTTTCTGCTAGTTTTATACTTGACTTTTTATATCTTGAGACAAGGAAAAGTGTCTGAGAGCCACTAACAGAAGAATTTAAACACTACTTTTTAGCCAGTGGAAATGTTGTGCAGTGAACCAGTGTGCTCTCCCTTCTCTGGTGGTGGGAGGAAAAGGGCCCTTAATTTTAGAAGTAGCCAAAGAGTCCTTGCAGTCTGATCAACTGGAAATTCCTGTGTTGTCCTCATGTTGCTCCTAATTTACCATGTGAGCTTGGAAAGATCATTCCAGCTCCTGGCATCTTCATCTCCAAAAGTGACACATGGGTAGGCATGCTCACCTTGTAGAAACACAAGGTTTATCTGGTGTGTAGTGTTTGAAAGAGTTCCTCAATGCTGTAACTGCTTCCTTGGCTATTCTGACTGCTTCAGCAAGTGCTAATTACCTCAACAAGAGCTAATTAATTCAACCTCTGCTAAATACCTGTATTTTGAGCTGATGGCTATTTTCAGCCTGTTTCTTTCCTTCCTTTCTTTTTTTCTATTTGGTCACCCAGCAGTTCATCTAAGTTTCCTGGTCTTGATCTTCCCAAGTCTGTATCCAAATTCCAAACCACTGCTTTCCTGCTGTGTCTGGGTTATCCAGTGCTTTATATATCCACTATTTATCTTCTCTGCCTCTTGGGATTCCCCTTGATACTCACCTGCAAAAGCTGAGTATTGGTAGAGGATGATCCCGAGCTGAAAGTAAGAACAAGAGCTCCCAAAGTCCTGAGGGAGGAGTTAATGGAAAACTCTGGGAACTCAGTCCCTCCTCATAAAATGCGGAAGCATTTAAGAAGGTTGCTTGCATCAAGGCTGAGGGGGAGCATAACATTTCTGGGAATCGTTTGTGGTTTTCAATGTGAAATAAGAGTTGTGTGGGGCTTAACTTTAATCTCTCTGGCTGCTTTCCATGAGTTTCCCTTTCTGCCCTGTCGGCTGACCTCTCTTGAGCTTAGTGTCTATGTTTTACACTCTTTGAGCATTTTGCCTTTCTACTTCAGTGTCCAGCCCATTTTTCTGAAATCATATGATAGCAGTTTGTTGATCTTTTCTGTGTGTTTCTCTCCTTTTCATATCATCTGTACCACAAAGTAGTTTGTAATTCAGGTGTAATCTTTCCATTTAGTCAATTTTGGGCTCTGGGAACAGAATCCTGTGAAGCTAAAAATGTTTCATTTCCTTTTAACCTTATTTCAGTGAGAAATGATGCTGTAGGCACTCTGTGGGAATTGGCCTGTGTCAAAAGAGAATGGAGGGCATGGAGTTTTGCTTTCTGCTTAAAGCCCCCCACGTGCAGAAATTACTCCTCCCTGCCTTCCCTGTGAGCTAAGATACACTCTGTAAATGGAGTTAAACCAGAGACATCCTTGGAATAGCTGTTGGCAAGACCAGTGAATTTGTAGGTGATCATCAAAAGCCCTCCTCAGAGGGCAGAAGCTGTCAGTGTGTGGTTATATTGATTTTGCACTTAGAGCACTGACCAAAGGGTGGCAGCCCAGGCCCACAGTAAGGCTTAGAAACTAGAGCTGATGCTATCATTTCTATCTAACCAACTCTGAGCCTAGTTTAGTGCAGCCTCTGGCTTGTTTTTTTTTTATTCCCTGAGAAGGAGACTGGAGTTTGGAAAAGGAGACTGGATTCTGTGAACTGATATGGATCATACATTCACAGTTTTAAAATAATTCTTCCAGTTATACATGCTGTATGGAAACCAGGAATCATTGCAGTTACTGTACTTTTCTAGTTAAAGGCTGATTATACAGGGTCCATTTTTAGAGTATCCAGTTATATGATGTGCTGTACATCTTCAACGTATATATGCTTCAGGAGGAGAGAGACATGCAGCCCCTGAGCTTTGTTGGTAATTAGACCATTATTTAAGATTGAACAGTGAACACAAACTCTCTGAATCGTCCTTACTTCACTCCATTTTTCAGTTGAAATTTATCATTATTTGCTCAGGCAATTTTTCATTCTCTGATATTTTCCAGATGTATTAAAGGGTGTGTCTTGTGATAAGAACACCTTTTATAAATAATTTTCAGTATCTTCAAAATTACTTACTCCATAAACTTTCTGATTTACTTTTATTAGTCATGCTTTGAAAAATTATTCTGTAGAATTTTGAGGACTTTCCTATACTCAGTATTGACAATATAAGGGATTTCAACAGTATAAAGGCAGGGAAATATCTCTTGCTCTTCAAGGACATGACTTCAGCTGTGCAAAGACTGAAATGTAAAAGGTGTCATTACTTCATGTCCTTTGAAACTTTTTCTAATTTACATTTAATTAATTTAATTGTGGTAATTTACTAATTTCAAGTTTTACACCATTCAGAGAGGTTAAAACACTTGCAATTGAACAGTGGTTTGGGAGGTGATGCTACAAGGGCTGTGTTCATCTTTGGATATTGTTTTTACAATTCACTTTTTCTACTAGGACTGTTATAATCGTCTGGCATCCCACTGAATGCCTTTTTACTTGGTTGTAAAGGAAGTTTTGCCCTCTTACAGGTAGGGCCTTGATTTATTATGAAGACCAGAGCTGTGTCATTTGAGAATGTGTATTTTGAAGCTGTAAATTATTGATTGATGATAAATGTAGGGAAGCCATAAAACTTGGTAGGGATGGAGATACAGCTTGGAAAGAGATGCTTCAGCCACTCTCTACCCTCCAGGCATAAGTAATTTTCAATTGCAGAATGAGGCAGAAGTGGTTTTAAAATAACAGCTCCTTTTTCCCTCTTTCCACCTCTCCCACTGCAACTCAAACCGTTTCAGCTACAGTAATTTGTTGCAAGGCATCTGTGCACTTGGAGGAGAATGTTGGTGGTGAGATGGGAATGCACTGCTTGTGCAGGTGATCCCTTATCAAAACTTCTGCTTGGCAGGCCAAGAAACCTTCCTGCAGCTTTCCTGGAGGACACTGATGGCTCTTTAATTAATGTTATCTGCTAACCTGTGTGGTGTGTGGTGATAGGGGAGGCAGGGAGAGCAGTCACAGAAGCACTATTGTGTACCTGATAAAAAATGCACAATAGCCTTGTAGAAAAGCTTTCCTCTTTTCTTTCTTTTTTTTTTTTTCTTTTTTTTTTTTTTTTAGCAGGGTCTGATCCAAAGCCTTTTGATGTTAGTAAAAAGAACCAGCTTAGAATTAGGCACATGTTTGAGTGAATTAGATAATTCTGAAAGAATCCAAAGGGATGTTAGCTGTTCAACTGGCTGATGAAATAAGAGGCACAGGCTTGGAGAGTCATGGTACTGTGTGGTCTCTGATATGCCCCATCTGCGGTTTTTGAATTTCACTGTGAAGTTGTTCATCTCTGTTAACATGAGTTTATCAAATATACTGGCTCTGAACCAAATAGGAGAATGTTTTTCTCAGAATATCTGGGGAGAGGGTGAACATCTCTAGAATTATTTTGGTGGGGAGTCACTGAGAAAACATTGCTAATACTTCTGACTCTGACCAGCAAAGCTCTTCTGTGTTTCCTTGTACCAAAAATGTGGTGTGTGAAGTTGAAATTATTTACTTTATATCCTGGTGCTGTGAGACTTTTATTTTTGTTTGTTTGCTTGCTTGCACAATAGCTTCTGCAAAAAAAAAAAATAAAAAATCTTGCACCTAGGCATTGGATCCTTTTCTCACAGGCTGTGATAATGCCATAGCCAAAAAAATTACCTGAGTGTGGTCATGTGGGACTGACAGGCATCATCCCTGTTTTACTGTCAATATATACAAGTACAGAAAATTCATTTGTACAAGTATTAAAACTTTGGCTGATATTCCATGCAAGGTGAAACAGCTCCAGGAACTTTTTGAGAAAATACCTTAAGGTGGTTTCCCTCTATAGGAAAGATAAGGGTGTGTCCCACATGGGGATTTGAAATCCTTGAGGAAGAGGATAGATTTAAACCCAAATCTTCTGTGCCTTGGCAAATCTCCCAGTAAATATAGTCCCTTCCCCCTTATTTTGTATGAGTATCTAGTTTTTGTTATTTGCTTAAGCCAAAACAAAACAAAACAAAACAAAAAAAAACAAACAAAAAAACCCCCAATCAAACAGAAAAACAAAAACAAAAAACCCAAACCCAAAGAAACGAAAAAATTCCAAACCAAAAAACTAATCATCAGGCTTTATGTAGGATAATTAAATTGCATTTTTTTCAGAAAATAAAATATTTATCCCAAGATGTCTACACATCAAACATCTGTGTAACGCACCAAAATCAGGGTGTTCAAGCTTGCATTTCCTATGTATTAATTCCCTTGCTTTTTCTTTAAATCTACTTCAGTTATTGGAGTCTTGAAATGAACATTGTTCCTGCTGGATCCTCTGAGTATTTTTAAATCAGCTTGTGAATCAGGAATGTCTGTCTGTCTATGAGGAATAATTGTACCTGTCTGAGGGGAGCTGGACAGGGCTCTTCTGGCAGGGTGGCTTCACTGGGAGGCTGGTCACAGTGGGCTGAGCCAGCTGTTCAAGGCTGGCTGTAAAGGCTAACTGTCTCTTTGAGGAGTGAGAGATGATCAGCATGGCCATAATGCCCAGAGAACATCCCCTTTCCAAGCAGCATAATTTAAGAATAACTCTGAAATTGTTTACTTCTGAATTTTTGTTGATCCGTCCACCCTCCAACATCCTCAAATCAGAGAGATTTTCTTCTGCTGCGTCACATAAAAAGTTCCACTCTGTCTGTGGCCCCTGAAGTCCAAAGTAAACACGCAGGAACATAAACCCGTTCACCCCTTCTGGGCCCAGCACTCAGCAGCATTCTTACCCCCTCCCCCCCGCCCCCCCGCCCCCCAGTGATCAATTAAAGTCAGAAAGGAAAAAAACAACGGCAAATACTTCCATCCCACTTGTTATCAGAGACCCCCAAGTCACTGGCAGCAAGAAAAATCACTCATTTTCTGCCAGGCTTCCTTTGCCAAAGGCAAAGTTTACTTGGGAACAATCATCATTGGTTCCAGGCCCCTCAGTCAGTTGCCATAAATAGGTGGAAATTCAACCTGTCAAGCTGTTCCTTGCCAGTCTAAAGCCTGCTTCCTTCAGGTGCCACAGGGTGGGACATATTAGGAACTCAGCAGCCCATTAATATTTTCCTGGTTTCTGTGGGAGGTCTTGACAGAAGTTCAAGATTTTCTTCAGAGGCAGAAAATTTGGGATTTGAATTCCACCCTCTGTAGCAAGCACGGATCATATATATTAATGCTAAAATTTGCCAGTCTTTTTGTCAGGATTAAAATGCACTTGTGCTTTAAAAGTGAATGAAGGCAATGGTCAGGAAAATGTTGTGCAATGATAACATGAATTGAGGTGCAGAGTACCCTATAATTTTAGTGTTCACAGGTAAGTACAGCAATGGCAAGATAGGAAAAAGGGGCAAAGATTTTTTATCATGGTCTGTAGTGCCTTAAAAAATGGGGGCATTAAACTTCAGGCTCTTCAGCATGGACTCTAATGTTTCAAAAGTTCAGTGCTAAAGCGCTTTCTAAAGTGTTTCTAATTAGGCATCTAGAAGGTCTAGTCAATCACTCTGAGCTATTTCTGTATCTTCCACTTTTGAATTCTTTGCAACTTTGAAAGCAGTGTTTGCTCAATGGAACAAATTAAATTTGGTTTGCTTCCCTCTGGCTGTTATCTGGACAGAAATAGTGCCTCACTTCCAGTGTAGAAGTGCAGTTCTTCCAGTTCAAATCTCCACAGTTTTTGTGCAATGCATTCCAGATAAGAAATTGCAAATATATTTTATTTGTCCTGTCCATTGAAAGCTGTTGAGCAGGGATCAGCAAACAGGAATCGTGTGATGTGGGTGAATCACTCAGTGGAGTTTATTTAAGCATGAAGTGTAGCAACAGAGGAAGTTCATGTTCAAAGGAGGAGAGACAGAGGAACAAAAGTACCTGGAAATAAAGGCTTTATATCTGTGCAACAAAGGGATAATCTGGGTTGAATGCACACCACTTTTGTGCAGGTGTCTGTCCAACTTCTGCTCACTTTTGTACTTCCTTTAAGCCAGAGCTTGTTTGATCCAGTGCTGAGAGATCTCCTTTTGCACCCCTTCATTTCGTCTCCGATCTCCTCTGTTTCCTGTGACTGGGAAATCCCTTGCATGTTGTAGATGTTTTTGGGAAGAGGGAGCAGCCTTGTACACCTCTCTGTCCCTTGTTCTCTGACAGCAATAGCTGTTAAGGAATATTTAGTACTCAAAGTTCTTTACTGCACATTTTATATTTTTCACTTAAAATTGCCATTCTGTTGGAAGTAACAATCTGTCATTTTGTTGCTCAAATCTGCAGGACAAATATGAGTTTTGATGTCATGTTGTGACACTGATGGAATCCCACAAAGACCAACAGCTGTGAAAATTATTTAGCTGATAGTTTCCTATAAAGTCCTGGCAGGATTTCCTACAAACACCTTGTAGAATATTGCATAGTACTCTTTTGGTGATCTCAGAAAAAACACTTCCCAGGCTTTGCCCTCACAGATCTCCATGGTTTGCAGGTGACCTATATGAAGAAATGTTCCTCAGCAGGTTCAGATCAGAACGAATGTGCCTTGGTGGAACTTCACAGCCAGTGAAATGAAGAGTGAAAACTCCCTTTTGAGCAAGGGTTTGAACAAGCTCTGTTTGGCCATGGCACCAGGGGAACCTTTTGTACCAGCCTGTGACACCTTCAGCTGCTTTTCTGGTGAGATCCTGCAGGGACCTTGTGGTTCTGCAGCTTTTGGTCTGTGTTTGTGTATAAATGAGTCTGTGTACACATTCATCCAGGCCCCTGCTCCAAAAATCTTCCTGTCACTGTTACCTCTGCAAAGATTTTCCTTCATCTTTAAGGGAAATTTTATTTAAAATAATTTCCAGATGATTCCTCTTTCTTGAGATGATTTTGAATGCCTAATTAAAAATTTAACACTTCCAGCACATAAAAACGACAGAGTTAAAATAATCTTATGATTTGAAACACAAAACCTTAAAGCTGGATTTAATGACTTCTTAATGATCCACATGCTCAGTCCTAAACTTACAATTCCCAATGTGATTTTAACATGAACTCCCATTTGTCACATGCTATAAAAGTGCCACACTTTGCCTTGTTCAAGAACATTTCCAAAAGTAAACTCATATACCCGGGATAAACCCAATGCACTTCTTCCACAGCTTTAGTTCACCGCTTTTGTGAAGCATAGCATGCATTCTAGAAACATTTATCATATAATATAGTTCCTTTAGTAAATATTTAAGTAGCTATCTAACCTATTCCAGCACAGATGCAGACTTCCCCACGATGGGGGGGAAGAAAATGTTGCTAGGGGTTGCTGTACTAAATGCTATACCAAATGCACAGCCTGCTTTTGCAACAGCAGTGCATCAGTTATCTAGAGCAAATACATGGATTTGACTCTGAAAAGATTATTTTTATGAAGTAAAAAGCTTCCATGAGTTGAGGCTGTTTATAGTTGTATCTTTTTGCAGCCTTTGGTCATGAAGGAAATCTCTTTTCTTAAGCTTTTTGGTACCAGCGATGATTCTCTGTTTGAGAGGAGAGAGCTGACTAGAACACACCAGTAAGACTGGAAGGGGTATGATCTTTCAAATCCATGTTCCCATCTTATTGGCATTTGTGGCATTTGTGTTAGCCATGTTGTGCGTCTATCCTGGGCTTAACTGAATATCTCTTTTCCCTGTCCCATACCTCCATTTCACCTTATACATGTAAATATAAATTCCATATTTTCTTCAACTCAGAATTAATGTACTGCATGAAGCATGTTTATTACTGCACTATACAGCCTTCAGAGGAAATTCAGAGGCCAGCTCTTGTGAGCTGTGGAAGATGGAGATGGTCTTCGCTTTTCCCTCTAGTCAAAATATTCAAGAGCCTTGAGATCCCTTACAAAAATATGATGGGTTTTTCCGCAGTTTTATCAGGATGTCATTATGGGCTTGCAATAACTGTGTTCCAGTAAGACACAATAATAACACACACACACACACACACACATGATCACACAGTTTAACTTTCAGTTTATTCTGCTTTTTTTTTTGCCTCTAGCACTGCTCCTGTCTGATGCTGTGTGATTTGAAATCATTCCCAACAAGCCAGGAGCAAAGCCCTGGGCTCTGGCATCTCTGATGTGCCCTGTTACCTTGCTAATGTGAAGCTAATCCCTTTCTTTTGAACTGTTTGTGGTAACAAATTGGATGTGAAATAATAAACATTGGCTGCTCTTTTCAATATTAAAGGTATCACAGAACTGGCATGAGGTCCTATCAGTTTCTTGAAGACAAACTTTTCTGTGTAAGCTTTTAAAGCATTTTGTGTGTCAGTGAGCACCTTAAGAATTTCTCCTGGCATCTTCCAGGACTCCCAGGTTCTTTTATGCCTTAAAGGCCATGAGAAGCTTTGCTTTGTTTTTTTTCAAATCAAAAGCTTTCAAAAAAAAGAAAGAAAAAGATAGAAATATCACCACTTTGACTAATTATTTGATGTCTGTTTAATTGGGGCAACCCAGGAAAAGAATCTTCATTTTCTTGCTTCAATTTTGGAAGTGATTATTTCTATTTCTTTCTCCAATGGTTACAGAAATTTGCTCTTAACCTACTCCCACACAAGCCCACTCTGATACACTATGAAGAGCACTAAAAAAGCCTAATGAATATAAATAAAACAAAGTTGGCATTATTATTTTAAAGTAAAAATTTGGACTTTTAAACAGCTCAAAGGGGTTCCCTACCCTAGAAAGATCTGTGGTGCTTAAACAGATGGAGAATATGGTTAATTCTAAGTTATTTCTTCCTTTTGCCTTCTAACTTATGTTTTCACAGTTTAGTCTTGAAAATTATAATTAAAATAAGTTGTAGTGAAGCTGTGATGTTGTTTGGCAGAATTTTACTTTTGGTGTGCAAGCAAAAATTTTAAAGCAGGCAAATACTGTCTCACAGGGGATTTGAGTTGGCTGAAGGTTATGTTAAATATCAATTTGGAAATGTGCCCCGAATTCTGATCTCCTTACTGCTCGGGAGTTTTTTTTTTTTCATCACTATGATTTTTAACACATTTCAAATAATTCCCAAATCCCGATAATACAAGGGCGTTTCTGATAACTGCACAAACCGTGCATCCTGCAAGGACTGATTTAAGATTTAAACCTTGAGGTATGAAGTGCTTGAGGTTCTGTTCAGATATGGATGTAAGGATAGACTTCATTTTCATGGAAGCACAGGTTCCTTCCTATTTTGCTACTTCTGTGTCACTGGGACAGTGGCACATACACAAAGAGATAGATGAGCAGATCAAAACAATGAAGAACAGTGAAGACAAAAGTGAAAGGTGTCCCCAGACAGCCCGTGCTGACTGGCAGGGTATTCTGTTCCAGCTGTGCCACGGATATGCAATGATTAGCTGATGATCAAACCACAACAGCATTGAGACATGGCTCACTCCATGAGTGGCTTTTATGGGGGCCCTGCAGCTTTAACAATGATTCTGGCAGTCCCATACAGCAAGAGGGGTGATGTATGGCAAGAGGAGTAACCTAGAGAGGCAGAATTATCAGTTCATGGATCCCTGAGGATTTGAAATTATAGCAGGGGTTGTGAGAAGTGAGGTGGCTCCATGATCCTGCCACAGAGAGGGAGAGCAGGAGGATGTAAAAGGAGCTTTGTGGGCTGAGATTACTCTTTCTGTGTTGTGGGAAGCAATAGCTGCAAACAACATCTTGTCCTAACAATTGCATGGCTGCTCCCAAGTCATCCCTGAGCACAGCCTGTGGTCCTACAGATGCTGGTGGCAATCCTGGGCTGTGGCCCTCAGCACTCCCATAGCGCTCTGTGCCACCGGGTTATGCCCAAAAATCTCTTAGGTAGAGCCAGGCTATAAACCCAGCCAGAGAATCTAAACGACTGCCAAGAATGAGCACCATGTGAAGGGGCTGCTGACTGGAAAGGTGACTGGTTTTGTGTGATGTTGTAGTTCTCTGAGATAAAGTCTAGTGACAAAACTGGCTTGAAGTTTTGCCCTTGTCTCTTTTTCCACTTTACCACTCTTTTACACCTATTGTGTGGTGTCCTAACCCCCTCAGTTGTGTGCCCTTCATGTAGCCACACCTGGCAGCTGGAGTGCAAGATTTCTTAATCTCTGCAGGTACAAAAACCCCCAATAATGAAATACGGTATGTGGCATTTGCTCATGGTTCCCCATTCAGTACCTAATGGGAGCCTACAAGAAAGTAGGAGAGGAACTTTTTGTAAGGACATGTAGTGATGGGACAAAGAATAATTCCTTTAAACTGAAAGATATTTAGAGGTTTAGATTAGATATTGGGAGGAAATTCTTTATTGTGAGGGTTGTAAGGCCCTGGCACAGGTTGCACAGAGACGCTGTGACTGACCCATCTCTAGAAGTGTTCAAGGCCAGGTTGGATGGGACTTGGAGCAACCTGGAATAGTGGAAGGTGTCCCTTGCCCATGGCAGTGGATGGAACTGGATGATCTCTAAGGTCCCTTCCAACCCAAACCATTCTGTGATTCTGTGATACCCACACATTTGGAGATCTTTGCCCTACCTTGCATCTTATCCTGCCTCATGTGTCAGGATCCCTCCAGTCTCTTGGCAAACCCCTCTTGTTTCTCACCCCATGCAGCAGAAGCAGGACGTGTTCCTGCTGCTGGTACTGAGGGCTAGCATCCAGATTCCCAAACTGCAGTGTAGGTTCCAGCCCCAGGAGAGCCAGTGCAAGGCATGAGGAGGAATGGGCTGTGAGTCGGGTATTGAGGGTACCATGGACTTAACCCAGGTAAAACTTCAGTGTTTCCACAGTGAGAGTCCTGCTTTGTCCACTGGCTTGAGTGGGGCAGATCCTGTGGGCAGCACTGGGGCAGGTGAGGGTCCTGCTCCTGAGCCACCCACTGCTTAATTCACAGCATCCTGTTTTTTTCACTCTAGCTTTCCACCTCCAGTTTTATGCTTTCTCTGAAGGCAGTACTGCAGTCTGCTCCACACATTTCCAGGTTTATTCCTGGTTGCAGTTGGTCTCACCAAGTAGGAACGTATGAATTTGCAACCTTGTGGTTATTTTTATATAAGAATGTCTTAATACATGGTGGATGCTTGAGTCTAGTTTTTGATGTTGTTCAAATGATGTCTGTATTTTGATTTTTAATTTGCCTCTGAGCAAGACTGTCTACAAAGACTGGCCAAATCTGCCTATCTTGGACCTGGAAGGGGTCCCTGGAGAAAGTATTTCAAGTCATTTATTCAGCACTGGCCGCTTTTGCATTTGGCTTGAAGTCTGACAAGTTTCCACCAGACCTGCAGCACAGTAAAGCACATCCTCTCTGTTACAGCAGGAGAGCCAAGGAACTAGCAGGTTGCAGGAGAGAATGCTGTAAAACAGATGTTATTAGTGGGCTTCACGAAGGGTGGGAGGTTGAGTACAGTAGCCCTATTGCAGTCTCCAAGGTGGGCCATGAGATTGCTGTCTTATGAGCAAGCTGTGCCTGCAGGATTTGGCTCGGCATTGCATCCTGAAAATTCCAGTGCTGAGAAGCACTTTTGCGCTGTGAGTAAATAGTAGGCTAGATTTGAAAGGAAAGATTTTGATTAAAATCAGCATTTTAGAGCCTTTGGCTGGCAGCTGGTTAAGGATGGACATTATTGGAGATTCCTGTGGTAACGAGGCCCCATGTCTGAGTGTTTAAAACCATGTTACATCCAGTTGTGATGGTGGTTTTTAACAGTCAGAGGAAAAAAAATATTGCTGTGTATTTTCACATAGGGACAGATTCTGCTCCCCTTAAAACCCATGGCAGAGTTCCCATTTATTTCCATGGGTGCCTACCTCAAAATGTTTGAACAGTAAATATGTTCTTCTGGGTGGGAAACCAGGATAGAGGTCCCTCTCACTGCCTGCTCCCAGCACTGCAAATGTCAGGGTTTTTCAGCACTAGGCTCAGAAACGCTACTTCTAATTTTAAAATAATTTTAAACTTTAACAACCAGATATGGCCATACTTCACATCTGTCAATCAGAATCAACAGCCAGCATTATATTAGTCTATATTTCTTCTATTCCCCCTGTATTTATAATTATTTCATTGATATGAATATCAAATATATCAGAGTAATTGAGAAATGTAGTATCAGATACAAGCATTTGCTCCTAGAGTCCTTTTAATAATAAATCTTTTTAATAATAAAGCTTTTGTTCCATTGACACTAGATGAACTGATCTGCTCTGGTATGGATTTTTTAGTGCTATTGCTTATGCTATATATGCATTTCCAAAGAGTATGTATGGCTTTGAGCATGTATTTTTTGCCTTTCTCTCCATCTCTATCTTGATTGAAAGCTTTAGAAGTTCAAAGTCATTTGAGATTTTTAGGGATACAGCATACAAAATTTTATACACATATAAATAGTGTATAAAACCCCCCCCATCTTCTTCCCAGAAATCTGAGACCAAAGCCTTTCTTCAACATCTCTGAAAGCTCCTTTAAGGCAGAACAGTCCCTCATAAACAGCTGGCTTTGTTTTAAACCTGTAAGCTATATATAGATTTCTGTTTCCAATAGTTTTCAGAGTCACCTCAAATCATGCAGAACCAAAATTGCTGTCAATCTGTATCAACATTTGCATCAATAATGCTTGATATCAGTAGATCTACATCCAGGCTTTGGAAATTGTGTTTTAATGGACTGTTCGCTGTACTGACCACTGAAGACTGCTCCTCTCCAGCACTCATTGCTGTCTAAGGACAAAACTGCATGATGGAGAAAGAACCTGCATATCCTAAAATTCTGGGTCTGAATAAGCTTTAGATTCCATCTGTGTTCTGAAATAGGTGGTAAGAGGCCACAAAAACTGTCCTGAAAGGAAGGAGGAATAGATGAGCAGCAGTCTTGATCACCAAGAAAAACACAAGAAAGGAAAAGAGAGAGGGAGAGAGCGAGAATAATGAAGAAGATATTAAAAGATATTTTTAAAAGCGTATAAATAAAACGAAAATATAAAAAGCAAGTAACCAGTTCAGCTGACGTACCTATGCTTTTAACACCACTCAGGTATCTTAAGCCACACACAGCTGATGGTAAATGGCATCACCCTGGAAATGTTAACCTTGGAAATAGTTTTTAAAATGCTCCTCACTCCTTTTTCTTTTGTGCTAATGAAATTTAAAAAAAAACTTTAATGCCTATGCAGGTATTCTTAAGTAGCCCATGCCTATTACTTAGGGAATAAAAAATCTCTCATCATCAGTTTCACTGCAATTCTTGTGTTTTTACAGTGAAATGGTGATGTAAAGAAAGAACTCACCTACTTTGCAGTGCATCAGCAATGACCTGCTAAATATGCACGTGGTGACAGAGATGGCTCTTTTCACAATCCCACTGAGAGAGCAGCATCCTCAAATATTTCTCAATCATTTGCAGAATCACACTCAAACTTTCTTCCATCACTAACTGCATGCAGTTAAGGAAGAAAAGGAAGAAAAGGAAGGAAGAAAAGGAAGGAAGAAAAACTGACATTTATTTCCTTACTTTGGCACAAATTACTCACTAGTCAGAATTTTTTTATCTCTTTGCCTTTCTGAGGTAGATAAATTGAGTGCCATGCATCTTAATATGTATGGGGCTTTCACTCAAGATGTTAAAACCTTCATTGTGTAGATAGTAGATCCATTGATGAGGGACCAGGCTGGGAATTGGCTGAGCTGGGTTCTCATTGTGTGGCTGGGTGGGGTTAAGGAAATCACTGAGCTCGGAGCCCCCCTTTTGTGACAGCCCCTGTCCCAGTAAGGACTTTGAGGGTGGAGAGCTGAAATCACCACACAGGGAGACTGCCCATGCCTGGGAGACCTCCTCTATCCCTGTTCATGGAAAGACAGGACTTTGTGGAGTTGCTTGTTTGGTTGCTTGTTTTTACCCTCAACCCGCCCTTCCTTTGCTGTGCAGTGTCTGGGCTTGTTGAACATTCACTGTTTTTCATTGATGTCTTATCAGTGTGCTGGACCAGTGTCCTAGTGTCCTTTTCACTCTCTGTGGTGGCAGCATGGTGTGAAAACCCCTGAAGTGGCAGTCAGAATACCAGTATGCAGCAGTCTGTTGCTGTTTTGGTACTGGCTGGCAATTTGATAGTTAAAAAAATAAGGTATGTGCTAGGCTACACAAATAGTGGGGGCTTGGCTTAGTTGTGATACCAAAAATGTGACCCCATTTTAGGTCTGCCTGAAATGTTTTACCTTTAACTTCTTTTTCTCTAATCCTACTTTTTTGAAAGTGAAAAACACAACTTTGAAATGTTTCAACCAGCATCAATGCAACACATTTCAGCATTCCTACATTTTAATCTTTTTTAGTCAAAAGTGATTGTGAAATTCAGCAGAACTTCATGAATGATTTCAGCTTCTCAGGACCACATAGTTCTGTGGATAAGCTACTTGCCAAACAAGCAAGGAAATCAATTGACTCGGTTCTATTTATAAACAAAAACTTTGAGAATTCTTCTTTGTTTCTCAAAGTTGGTTTTGCAGATCTGTCTCTTACGGAATAAATTGGATTAATTTTCTGTCTTGCAGGGTGTCTGTCCAAAATAACAACCTTGGAAATGGTGGCTGTTTCCCATAGTTTTTTATTTGTTTTCAGCTGTGGTAGTGTCATGTTGTACTGTTTGTTGTCTGTGTTGACAGGAATGTTTTCCACGTTTCTGGATTGTTCTTCCTGAGTGAGAGGGCATCAGACTTGTGTAATGTAGGTGGAGATTTTTCTTCCTTGTGTTTCTTTCTCAAACATTTAACTTCCCTGGCTGTGCCCACAAAATGGCCACAGTGCTGCAAGGTCGCCAGGGAACACTAAAAAAAACCCCAACTCTCCTAGGGAAAGGCAATTGGATTAATACTAAGGATTAGAATACATTTGTGCTTGACTGATTTTCCAATATCTTCTTTAATGCTGTTGTTGATAACATGGCTTTTAATAGCTTTTGTATCCTCAAATGTATCAAGGAAAGAAGCAAAAAGGTCATTAATCCCTTAAAAGTACAATTTAATGCAATGCTTCATGACAAGAAGTTAACAGGATAATAAACCTTTACTGTTTTAAGCCACACTTAATATTTTTATAGCACAGGTGGCTTGACAAAATACTCTTTGTAAGTCATCACTTCAAAGCAAGGTCCTAGGGACCAATTAAAGTTGTGTCTGCAAACCCCCATGCATAACTGCATGTAAATGTGAGGTATTTCAAAATATCTCTTTCAAGTAATAAGAGTTGTACCAAGAAGAAGTAAAAGGGACCTTTTGCTTCAAACCTTTTAATTTAATATGCCCATTTGAGGAGATGCCCTTAGGGAATGAGAAATCAATTTTCATTCTTTGCATAGATCCTACAGTAATCTGCACTGCCAAATTAGTCCATGGAATTTGTCTCCCAAAAATTATATCCTTCACAGACAAACAATAACAAGATAGATTGTCCTTTATTTGAAGCTTTATGTTGAAAGAGACCAAAATGCCCCTATTGTAGCTGATTAGAAAGGGGAAAACATAAAAGTAATTGCCTTGCACACAGTCTGGAATTCCTGGGCCAGTGGAACTGAGTGGATTAAGGACAAAGAGAGGATGCTATAATTTTCTGTTCTACTTTAGTCCATGCCAACGACCTGCTGTTTGACCAGGCAAGGTGTTTAATCTCCCACTGGTTGATTTCCACTTGGAATGAACTGGAAATAAGTGTTCTGGGATTGCTGATACATATCTGTGGATGTTCCCAGAATGGCAAAGAGAGCATTTTTGTGTGAATTGTACAGATTTCTGGAAGCTCTTTCTAAGGAACATGATGGCTTTCATACTGAAGCAAGTGACATCCTTTTTGTTGTTATTGTTGTTCAAGGATCAACTGGATAGAATCTCTTTAATTACTCTGCAAATAACAAGCCTACAGTGATAATTTCTTGATAGAGAGATGAGAAAGCAAATCTATTATTTTCATGTAAGTAGAGAATAAATATTAGATCAGCTGTGTTTTCTGACAGAGACCATGTATTTTGTTTGTGGAAAAATTGCTCCCTGCAATAGTTGGATTTTATGTCTTCATTGTGCTTATTCTGCAAGAGATAATTCATGCTTCAACAAGCTTACAATAAAATATTGATTGTTATTATAACAAATATTGCTGGCAGACAAAAATGGGGGATCACTAGGCAGAAAGTGATGTAATGAATCAGAAGCGAGAACTAGATCTGTGTTTCCTGGGTTGTATCTAGCAGCTGTGTTTGCAGAACTGTAATATCTCAAGCACTGTGGTTTCTTTTAAGAAAATGCTACACTACCAGAAAAAATCCCCAAGCAACAAAATACTGAATTGTTTCAAGTTCCATCTACTTCTCCCTATCAAATAATAATTTCTCAGGCACTGACATCTCTTCCTTTTTCTTTCAGAATTTCCTTGGATTTCGATTGTGCAACTTGTTTGTGGGCCGGATTGGTGAATCAGAACTGACTTACTGCTGTAACAGATTGTTGCATTTTTATGTGTTAGGATTCTGTCGAGCTTAGAAGAAATGTCTTGTGGAGAAGGAATAGAGGTGCGAAGAAAAGGTACTGGCATGAGTGGTTTAAATTTGGGGTCTAGATATACACATGACAGAGTTCACATGAGAATATTTAGATTTCTGTTTTCTGTCTGGGAAGCATTTTTGCAAGAGTGTTTCTGTGAACAACTAACTGCTTTTTTCATCACCTTCTCCTCCTCACATTTCCTAATTATCTGTCACTTCCATCTCTTATCCTGCATCTACATTCCGTGCCCTAGGAACATCCTGGGAGCTTGAGAGCAGACAGCTTTGGTAAATGTTTAGCAATGGCTCATGTGCAGATCTCTGAATCCAGGGAGGTGCAACCAGTGGGAAAGTTTCAAGTCCCATCTTAGGACTAAGTTAAATTGTTAAATGGCTGAGGTTAGAAATAGCGGGAAAAGAAAAAATAGAAGAAGAACTGCAAGTCAAACCTTTATACCCTTTCTTTTCCCTCTCCCCACAGCCTCATGCACTATTGCTGTGTGAGTCAGCCTGTTCCTTCCCCTGCAGCCCCCTGCGAGTGGGCAAGTGTATCTATAAAAACTAATAGAAATGAGAGAGAGAAAAGAAAAACAACCAACAGCCCAACCAACTCTTGATCTTCAGGCCCCGAGACTATGACTGAGAGCCAAGTGTTTCAGACAGCAGCCCTTTCATAGCAGGAGAGCCCGCACTGGATCTGCTGGGCCTGTGGTGTGACCGCAGAGCGCTCTGCACATGTCAACACGACTGATAACCCAGTTGTGCCTCCCAACCCCCACCCAGCACAGCCCTAGCAGGCTCTCAGCCCCAGTTAACATGCTGCCTTGCTCTGACTGGGAGGTTAAACCCACAGCTTTATTTACTGCACAATTAATGGGTAAACATTACTTAATCATACTTCAACATTCAGCATTTATGAGAAAACTTCAAAATCCTTTTAGGAGCTCTTTTGACCTCAAACCTCCAAGCAGACCTCTTGTAATGTGGAATTAACTGCCTGTTTCACCAAGGGACGTTGAGGCTGTCTGTGACACCACAGCTTTCCATCCCTGAACCAGTTAAAATCAACATCAACTTAATAGACATTCTTGTGTGTGGGTCCTGTCCCAGTGTCGGAGTTCTACTGGGCTAAATCATCATCTGATGGCATCTGAGCATTGTCTTTGGTGAGAATCCCCAAGTATCATGATATCTCCCTATTGTTCTTGGATCTCAATAGCTCTGTCATGGCCCACAGTGACCTCTCAGCTTTGAATCAAGTACAGTAGCTTGATCCTGGTCTTGCAAAGACCTAGAAATGTGCTTAACTTCACATCTTGTGCATTTTTTAACTTTACCAAACTAAACACTCATACAGTTCAGCACCCATTGTGTGTTTATCATGTTTGGAGCTTTAGATGATACTGGCTTGCTCAGTTTTACTTTTGAAGGACTGTAGAAAACCGACCAATATAAACTGACTTCAGCACACTTCTTCTTTCTTAAGAGAACTGGTGCTTCCATACTTAGTGTATGACTTGCCTTACATCCAAAAAGATGTAATCCTTTCAGATAGACTGGACGTTATACCAGGGGTGGGGACTCTGTGGAACGATCACAGGACAAGAGGATTGTGTTTGTAGGATAGGATTGTGCAATCATGGAATCATTTAGATTGGAAAAGTCATTCAGCATCATCCACCCACTGAACCATGTTCAGTACTAAATCATGTCCCCAGGTACCTACTTTGGTGTTTTGAGGTCTTCCAGGGAGGGTGATTCCACCACTTCTCTGGACAGCCCATTTGACCACCTGTTCAGTGAAGAAAGGTTTCCCAATATCCAATCTGAACCTCCTCTGGTACAGCTTGAGGCCACGTCCTCTTGTCCTGTCCCTTGTTTCATGGGAGCAGAGCCTGATATACCCCAGATGTCCCCTCTTGTCAGGGAGTTGTGAAGAGCCAGAAGGTCCCCCGTGAGTCTCCTTTTCTCCAGGCTGAGCCCCCCTAGCTCCCTCAGCCACTCATCAGATTTGTGCTACAGCCCCTTCCCCAGCTCACTTTCCTTCCCTGAACACACTCCAGTCCCTCAATGTCCATCTTGTAGTGATGGATCCAGAGCTGGACACAGAATTTAGGTACAACCCCAGCAACAGCATCATGGCCCACCAGCTGCACCTGCCCCAGGATGGATCATCGCTGCACTTAGAGTTAGGCACCCCTTCCTCATCTCCAGAATAAAGTGATTGGCACATCATCAGCTGTGCAGGCATCGTGATAACACCCCACCATGGCCATCTTGCTGGGATGTGTGTCCCTAGAAAGGGTGGGAGAGGGGAAAGGCTTTCCCCTGTCAAAACCAGAGCGACTTCTCCTAGCTAAGTATTGCCTACTGAAATTAATTAATTTTTGATATTGTGCAGATTAACACGAGGCAATTGTCCACCCTGAAAAACAGTGTCCCTCTTCCATCTCAGCTTCTGATGCTCCAGTGCATTCATTGATCCAAGCACACTGTTACTGCTGTGCCAGTGAGTGCTGAGCTGGCAGTTTTGTTGGGGAAGATGAAATAGGAAAGCCTTATAGACATGAATACCTTGCAAAAGATGCTGAAAATATGGAAAGTATAATTGAAATTGGGATGAAGACAAGGTTTGAGTTGAAGAGTAACTAAGAAACAATGGTATAGCTGACTGAAGGTAATCCTCCTTCTTGATAGAACAATACTCTCTGCCTAGGCAGGTCCAAAGGTCAGAACAAACCCTGCCTGCCTGGAAGAAGATTCCCAAAAGCAGTATTTTAAGGTTTAAAATATAACCCCGTATGGTAATGTGATGATTCTTATAGGTTGCATATAAATGTTGTAGAGTTTGTAGCTTGTCTCAGATTGGTTAAAGAGAATTAGAATATTCAACAGAGAAGATGATTTATTGTATTGTAAATGGCAAATCAGTCTCTTTTTACTCTCTCTCTTTTTACCTCTTTCTCTCTCTTTCTCTGGCCTGCTTTGAGCTGCGTCTTGCAGCCCAGCAGGCCTCTCACACCCACGCTCTTTCACAATAAATTCCCATGCTCTAAACCCATCTTTAGAGATCTCTCGTTTCTATTTTACCCTCATAACCAAATCCCACAGAGTTAAATCCTACACAGTTTTACCCCTGCCACCCCTGGTTCAGGCTGCAATGTGAAGAATCTTTGGCAGGAAAGGATATGAAGTAAAGAAGTAGCTCATATTAATTGAAGTGGATCAATAAAATATTTTAAGCACTCATTTAGATATATTGCTGTATTTTACAACCTGTAAGTTGTAATACAGAATAAAACTGGTCAAGAGGAAAAAAAATTGCTCATAATTTTTGAGGGAAGATGCCATTTTATAAAAGTCTTAGTGCTGTTGCTAATATCCAACTTTTTCATAGTCTTGTGTATTTCTCCTAGATACAAAAAATGCCACATTTTCTACCAAGTAAGACTTGTGTGAGGACATGAGAGAAGAAAGATGAATGAATAGGAGCTGGTCTTCCAGTGCAGGCTGAGAGGAGACAGCAGAGTACAGTGATTATGAGCTGTCAGGAGGCTGAGCAGCTGAAATAGTCAGAGTTGAGTCCTGTATTTCTTCCCCTGCATTCCTTCCCCTCTCTGATCCCATGAGTGTCTCCCAACCCTTTCAGAGGCATTTCCTCTTCCAATTCAGCCCTTGCTAGAAGCTGGTAAGAGTGGGAGGAACTGTGCAATAAAGGAAGCTTTGTGGATCTGGAACTGGCCAGGACATTGGCAAAATTCCTGTGCCCTCCTACTCACTGTTCCTGCAGTTGGCCATGGCATTTGCCACCTGTCAGGATGTGCTGTGACTTTTGGGTAACCATTGTGCTCTGCACTGCTCTGGATCTGCTTTCAGATTGTCCTGGGAGGCTGCCTTGAGGGGGTGAGAATGAATGAATGAAGAATTAGGAGTCCAATCGTCTATCCCAGTCCTGCGACTGGTTTACCTGAACTCAGAGGTAAATAAGGTCCTCTGACTTTCATGCTCCTCAGCTTTCCTGCCTGGGCAATGGTGCTTATCAAGAAAACACAAGTGACATGAAATATTCCTTGTGTTTGCAGAAAGCTTTTCGAGTTTCCTGGATTTGCTGTCCCACTGGAAGTGTTAAGTAGTACTAATGTAGGAGAGTATGGTGGTTTTCTGCTTCCTCTGACTGTGTTATTCCCTTCTTGGCTTTGGGAGTGATGTGCACATCCTCCTGTGTGTCTATGCCAGGGCTGAGGGCTGTGTGTGCCAAGACAGGCTATAGTGTCTGTACTCACCACGTACAGCCTACATACCACCCTTCTGAGTAAGATGGCAGCAAAGGAAGAGGAGAAGGGGGAGAGTATCTGTGTGTCTGTGGATAAGATCATATATTTGTACAAAGTATGTGTCTGTGGGCTTCAGAGACTGAAGGGAGTCTGTGGTTCAGACAGTCTGCCTGTTTTTTTCTCTCTCTCTTTTTATTTTTTTCTCTCTGAAGGCAGCAAAATACGTTGATATGGATTTTTTTTTTATCAGAACTTTTTGTGTTTTGAGTTAACACATTTCCCTCACAGCAAACCTTGCAAAACATTGTTTGCTTACTAGTTCTGTGAAAGCGGGTTACCCAAGGCAGCACCATTCCCTGTTGTTTGCTTTCAAACTGCTCAGAGACAAACTGTAATAAGACTCCTGGTTTAAAACAACGGAATATTAGTGTGAGCGGGAAAGTGGAGAAAAAATGACTATGCTTGTACTTCATGTGAGCTTAAATATTTAAATATTTAGCTGAACTGTGCTAAGGCTGTGAGTTTGGAGAGCAGAAGTACTGCCACTGATGTGCTCTGTGGAACTGTGACCCTATAACTTCAGTGTGAATTATGTCCAGGGTGGTATTTTTGTTCACTCTCACTGGTGAAATGGGGCTTTAGTCAGATGAGAGGAAAAGGGGAGCTTCACTCAAACTAATCTACAAGGGAGTACAGTATTTTCATTCATGAGAATATTTTTTGTGATTTTTTTTTCTCTCAGAAATGAAATTCCTGCAGTAACAAAGTACAGTACAAAGGAAGTTAACTATTCCTGACTACTGGAGTTTGCAAGTAATTACCTATTTTCTCTTTTTTTTCTCTTTGTTGTTGTTGTTGTTGTTGTTACTGCTGCTGTTGCTGTTGTTACCAACTAGCAAGATTTTTCAGTAGAAATAAGCTATTTTGTCTATGGATAGATCATTCATCAGAGGGATTGAAATACATTCTTCACAAGCATGCTGAACATACCCAGCCATTAATAACATTTTTAGTGGTGAATAAAACAAAGGATATTATGCATTGCCAGCAGGGAAATTGATTTATCTTGCTTTGGTTGGTTGTCTGTGTAAAGAAGTGTCACACATATTCAAAGTGTTTTGCATAGTTAGTGTCCTGTGTTTTTACCATATCAAAAATTCTGCTAAACTCTGTTTTGACATTTTTTACCTGACCTCATGTCAGCAAGGAAACACTACTGTCCAAGAGGCATGTTTAGGCAATTAACACATATACTTATTATTCTTATAGATATATACATACCTGTAAGTATATATATAGTTATATATAGGTAATATGTTTAGGTATTTTGATTACTTAGACAAAAATAATTGACTTGCTTCCCCCAAAGGGCCACACAGCAATGTGCACAAACTGATTTTCTGTGCAATCTTCAAAGATGAGTTACTGACACAGGGGAAGACTCACTGCTTCTGAGCATGGCCCTTCAAAGAACTTGTGCTGCTGGAATTTATATTTTCCCCTCAGAATCACTGGCAATTAAAACTGGCCTGATGGACCTACAAAACAGCTAGGACAGCCAAATCACAGCTGCTACAAAGTGGTATTGAGCTCCTCTGTGTCCATAAGGCTGGTTGGCACAATCTCAGGTGGAATTAATTCAAAGTGGTCAAACCCAATGTGCAGCCCATGTATACCCATAGATACAGGGTGTGAGGCATTTTATGCTAATAGACATTCTTAAAACTTCTTTTCAAAGCTGTGTGAACATATTTAATGAGCACTGTTAGGCTGAAGGTGGTGATGCCACTCCAACTATTTATAGATCTTCCCATTACTTTTTGAAAGCCAGAAGGTACTTGCATAACATCCTAAAATAGAAATTTAAAATACTTTAAAGACTCGATTTGTCAATATCTAGATTTGGCTTGAGGTTTTTGTGTTTGTTTGTTGTTGGGTTTTTTCCTAAACTCCTTATGGATAAACATAAGCAAAATTTGGAAATTCCATACTGTGGCTGATTTTGAGTTCATTGAGCAGAAAATATCTGATCAGAAAATACGTGAAGATATTTTTGTGTGGCTTTTTGTTTGTTTGTTTTCAGTGCTAATATAAATAAACTGTTTAACTGATTTTGTATAAACTTAAAAAAAAAAAAAAAAACAAAACAAAAAAGTCTCAGTCATGGAGAATGTCAGCCCAAAACTGAGTTTATTTGAGAAAATTACAAGCAACAGAAAAAGAGGGTTAGAATGGAAATCTGAACTCCTCATTAACTAGAGTTAAGCACCAACTTAAATGCCAGGGGTTTTTTTTTCTGTTAATATTTAGTTTAAGGTTACACACAGGTTTGGAAGACCTTAGCTCTTTTTAAACCATTTTTGATTGCTGTCACTGATTTGGTTTTGTTCCAAAATGGTGGCTTGGGTTCAGGACTCTATAGCTGCCTTCACCACAGCAGCAGACGTGAGGGTTGAACTTTTTCAGATCACTCTTGACAGGCTCTTCACACAACCTTGAGTTGCCCACAAACCCCTCTCCCTAACCTTGCCTAGCTCTAAATATTCAGTGGCTCAGGGCAGTGGGGAGCACTAGGCTGAGGTGGGCCCAAGGATGTCAGGTAATGGTTTCCACCACAGGCGTGGGGCAGAGGGTCTGGTCACACAGCAAGAAGGGGTGAGAACAGCAGGCAGCTGAAACACCTGTGCTGTGTTCCCAGAACTCAGCTGAGGCAGGAACACCGCCCAGCCCCATCCCCAAAAGCCATGGCCAGCAAGGTTTTGAGCATGTCATGCTTTTCATCTGCAAGTCTCAGCATCTTTAGGAGACTGAGGAGCTGGATGTTATTTGACTGGCTTTACTCTTGATCTAGGTAAATGTGGAGATTGCTGTGGTCTAAGGATAGGACCTGCACCCCACTCCTTAGCAAGCAGCTAACTCTGTTCCTTGCTCTGAAGCAAATTCCCTATGTAACCTCTGGCAAATTTTCTCTTCCTGTGCTCCTTGCTTTGGAAAATTCCTCTGAATTCAGGGGGCATTTTGATGAGGAGTCACTTAACCAGATTTGGAGTCTCTTTTGCTTTTTGAAGTTCAGCCAGTTCAGTTCTGAGACCAACAGTGAATGTCTCCATTGCACTTCTTAAGTGAATTGTAAATTTTGTTTACTTTTTGTGCTTCTGACTTTTACAAACCTCCCTGGTCTGTCTTTGTTCCCATTTTTTGTAGTCCAAAGATCTGTATTAAATATACAGAAGAAAGGATCCAAGTATGTATGAAAAGCAATTATAAGAAATCTTAGTTTAAAAATCACCTACTGCAAACATTCAGAAAGCATTCAAGTCAGTGATATTGCACTGAGGGTGAGAGTGCCCAGGTCTCTTAAGTTATGGAAATTATGAAGTTTTCTATAACTGTGAGGAAGCCACTGACAATCCATGAACCTGGAAGGGCAGGTCTACAGTTCTGAAGCTGCAGGTGCAAAGCAGATCCCTGTCACTTGAAAGAAGACAACTCGAAGAAGACTTCTGTCAAAAGTGTTTCTTTCTGTCAAGCACTGGCAGGTTGCAAACCATGCAAAAGTGGCAAGGAGCCTGACACTGAGGCCACGGCCAGCAGTCTGATTCCCACAGTGCCAGCACCCAGTTTTTCCTACCAGCTGATTTCCAGAATCCCCGTTATTAGGGTGTTCTTTACCCTCTAAGCCACCCTCAGAGCCAGCAGAGGTGCTTGGCTTTGTCCACAAAAGAAGTATAGGGTCTGAAGTGTTCAGTTTTGTGCTCCTCACTATCAGAAAGACTTTGAGGTGCTAGAGCATGTCCAGAGAATGGAACAGAGCTGGGGATGGAGCACAAGTCTCATGACCTGAGAGAGCTGGGGTTGTTTAGCCTGGAGAAAAATGAGGCTCAGGGGGGACCTTCTGGCTCTCCCCAACTCCCTGTCAGGAGGGTCCAGCTGGGGGTGTCAGGCTCTGCTCCCAGGGAACAAGGACAGGACAAGATGAAGTTGCACTCAGGAGATTTTAGGTTGGGTATTAGGAAAAATTTCTTCACAAAAAAGGTTGTCAAGCATTGGAACAGGCTGCCCAAGGAAATAGTTGGGTCACCATCTCTGGAGGGATTTAAATGATGTGTAGATGTGGCACTTAGGAACACAGCTTAGTGGTCACAAAGTGGTGTTAGGTTAATAGCTGGACTTGATGGTCTTATGGGTCTTCTCTAATGTAAATAGTCCTATCATTCTGTGACCTCCTGAATGTGGTCCTCAGAGTCTAGTGTTGTTCCCACTAAATTATAAGAAATCTTACATTGTTATCATTGAAAACTGAAGTGGACTTTGCTCTGTCCACAGCAAGTTATTTATTAAATTAAAATTTACAAAACCTTAAGCTGTTGAATGACATTTCTAATAAATTCAGATTATTTAGCCAGACAACTCCAATACTGCTTAAACATAATTCTGGATTTCTGAAAATGCCCTGAAACTCTCAGCTATTTCTTCAGTGTCAAACTTCTCCTGCAGGAAACTAATTATGTAGAAAGCTTGAAAGTGTAACAAACTGCATTTTGCCATTTCTATTTTTCAGTATCATGGACAAAAACACAGTCTAATGAGCAAAACACTTATTTTGGTATTGTATTCTTCCTACTGTTTAATGTTCTTTCCTTCTGCTTTTTTTCCTAGAGTGCATGGTTTTTTACATTAGCAGGATATGTGTTGACATGTGCTAAATATATATTTCAGCTTAAATTTGGGAGCAAGCACTAAATTACTGAATTTTTCCTGCATGAAGGCAAAATTACCTCAAGCCAGTAGGTTCTCATGATAAGGGAGACCAGGCCCTGCTCTCAAACAAGCAGGGTACAGCATTTTCTGAGGTGGCAATACTGATACAAACACTGACTTTGTACAGAGACGTCAGCCCGGCCTGCAGCCTTTCTTGGGATGCACATGCAAAACCTCTACTATTAAAATACTTTTTGGATGTATTTTCTTCCAAGTAATAGTAACATCTTGAGCATGCTCAGGGCTGTCACAGTGTGTTGTGATGGTCAAGGTAACCTGTGCTAGGAAATGAAGTGGCAACTCAGTGCTATGACACTTGTGCTGATTATGGTGGATCTGGAATAAAAATAAAGCTACAAGCTCAGTCACTTACATGGACAATAGCAATTCCCTTCCAGATGCAGGTACAAACATTGTTCCTTTTTTTTCCACAACAGGAAGGTCCCAGGTTAATATTTGTTAGGAGAAAGCTGTTTGCAAGGGGGAGAAATGCTGTGTGTGTGACTCTCCCAGAAATCCTCACAAATTCCAGCCATCACAACATTGCTCTGTGACTGGCACTATGTAACATCTGCATTTGAGATATTTCCATACTTTGACCAGAAAAATCCGAACTGAATCCAAGTCTTGATCTTTATGGAAGGGCCTCTTGCAAAGGTAATTGTCCTCTTTGAGGCCCACCTGGACACAGCTTCTTTGGTGCTCATCACCCTGACATGTTTACTCTACTGCAGATATTTAATTCTGGGGATGAAAATTCCATCTCGCAATTTCTTCCTTTTAGCCCTCTGGGAGATACAGTTGTCAGCTGGGAGCTTCATCCTCCCATTGGTTTCTTACCAATCCTGGCACTACTTTGTCCTTGAGGGAACAGTGAGCCCTTGTGCCACAGGATCTGAAAGGGAGAAAGGAAAGAGGTGACTTTGCAGGAGCTCAAGAATGAAGTGGGACCTGGCAATGAAACTCTAGTTGTGGTTTTGTGTTTGTAAGCTGGAGCTGGGCTCAAGGTCCCTGCTGTAGGTCAAGGAGCAGGGAATGTCTCTTCTTTTTCCATCATTCCTACCCCTCTACCCCAAAGCTTTGCTGGTATGAGAGGCTGAGAAGTTGGTTCTGCTTTTGCAAATAATGCTGTTCTCCACAAGTGCTCTTGAGTTTTGGTTTGGGAAGATGGGGAGCTGTGGAGAAAGTGCTCTGACCTTCACAAGGTTTTAGCAACACCTTTTTTTGCTCCTTTCTTGATTACCATTTCCCAGATGAATAGACATGCCCCAAGGCAAAATTACAGATGGGCTTCAGAGAAGGAACTCAGACAAACAGAAAACAGAAGGTAACCAAGCCCTTAGGCTTATTTAGTGAGATCTTCCATTTCTCAAAGGGGACTAGATTTTCTTAAGCATCTAGATTATTAAAAATCTAGCTATTTAAAATCCTGGTTGGTGTCTGCCTGTTCATTCAAGTGCTTAATTACTGTTCAAAATTTGGTTATCAAACCTGTCTTTCTATACAGATTTTGGGGCAATTCTTCTCCTATTGGAACTGTCATCATCCATTGTTTTGTTGTCACCTGTAAGAGAAGGATATGTCTACTGCTCATAAATGCCAGATAACTTTTCAAAACCGTAAAAAAAGATGAAAAAAATTATGGATGGTCAAAATATAGTTCCAGTGTTGTTGTGAATGGGCATGACCAAATGCCTGAAACCAAGATGTAAGATGCCTGTGAGGCTCTGAAGCTGATACTCCATCAGCGTAGGAAGGAGGCCAAGTAATGTGACAAGTGAAATGTTGTGGTTCTGGGAATTTCTAGCAGGCTTATGGCTCACATGTATATTTCATGTGAAAGCATGTCATGTGCCTGTCCTGGCTGATCTTGCATACAGCTGTTGAACAAAAGTATGTGGAAGAAAGCTTGCATGCAAATCTCTTCTATGGCTGCCAGACAGAGGTGTTTCAGTCCAAGAGATGGTAATTATTGGGGTTGGGCAAGGAAGTAGTTTCAGCAAAGGACTTTTGCTGTGAGGAATGGCAGGTTTTCCCACTTGGAAAAATTAATTTTTAATATGTCTTTTGCTTCTAGAGTTAATAGGGCAATTTTTTAACATATAGCATTTCTAGCTAGCACGGAAAGGTGGGTGCCAACAAAGCAAACAACAGAGAAAGGAAACCTGAAAGGCTTCTAAGGTACTAGGTTTTGCTTACATATATCACTTTAGTAGGGTAGAAAGAAGTAATTACAGGATTGTCACCAGAATAGAATCAATTCAGCCTTTAATTCACAGAATCACAGAATCACAGAATCACTGAGGTTGGAAAACACCCCCAAGATTGTCAAGTCCAGCCTGTGCCCAATCCCCATGTCATCACCAGACCCAGAGCACTCAGTGCCACATCCAGTCTTCTTTGGACACTTCTAGGGATAGAGACTCGAAACCTCTCTTCCAATGCCTGCCCACCCTTTCCATGAAGAAATTAGTACTGATGTCCAACCTGAACTTCTCCTGGCACAGTTTGAGGCCATTTCCTCTTGTCCTGTCCCTCGTGTCTTGGGAGAAGAGCCTGATCCCCACCTGGCTGCACCCTCCTATCAGGTAGATGTGTACAAATGTACACTCTTTTAAATTGTTGCAGTGCACTTGATTACCTGAAATTTAGCACCCCACTCATGATAATTGACATTCTACTCCCTATCTGTAAACTTGTTATCTTCTCCATCATTAACATTTCTCAAAAGTGAGTCACTGAAAACTGCAAAGACCCTTTCAGACACCTCAATTTATTGTTTGCTTTGCTTAGAAGGAGTCTCTGATCCTTGATGTGATATAGATTATACATGAAATTGTAAATGTAGTGTTCAAGAGACTGCCAGAATTCCTGTGTCTGCGCAGCTTCAGATCATCAGTGTGGCTTGAACATTGAACTCTAAATAGTGAAAGTATGAACCTTCTCAGATAGAAATAAAGAGCTGGACTTGTAATGAAGTAGCTAATTCTTTAAGGTTTTGTGCTGATTGTTAAAAAATAGTCTGAAATAGTGGGAACAAAACACACTCAAAATGAGGACCATGCTTTTTCTTTGAGTTTCTACAAAAGGCAGCAAGTACATGGAGATGGGAACTGTTGCTCCTCAATGATCAGCTGATTTTAGAAGAGCAAGTTTCACAAACAACTGTTCCTACATAGGCTTTACATAGTGACAAAACAGTTGAGAAACTGCTTTTATGGGAAGTCTGAGGAGGGAAGCCAGGAATAATAGAGAGAGAGGAACATACCAGTAGATTTGGTAGTTTGGTGACCTTCCTGAGCCAATACATGATCCGTGTTGAGCTGTTATCTTAGTTAGAAACAAAAGAATTTTTCTTGAAAAGCTGAAAAGCCTTGGTTCCTTATGGTAAATTATTCTATAATTCTCAGCTGCAAGGTTTTCCTGTTTTCTGAAGTCAACAGGCAAACACCATTCCTTAGTGCCTCAGCTGCACGGATCAAGGATTAAGATAATTTTTCTTCCACCCGCCAGATGTGACAACCTTTGTTTTTACGTGGAGTCGGTTGTAAGAAGTCTTACTTAGGAAAGCAGAAATAAGAACTGAAGAGGAGTTTCATCTGTGACGCTTCCTTCCTTATCCCCCTAAATTTGTACTGTATAAATACTCCCTGAAATCCTTGCTTGGAGTGACCCTGAATGGACTCTCAACCTTTGATGAATTGCTTTCAGGTTTTATTTCAGAGGCGTTTGCACAGTTAGAGAGAAAAAAAAATATTCCTAGGGGATTCCCTAGGAAGATCTCTCTGTCTTGTTAAGGGATACATTTCTTGTTCTGTCACAAGATGAAATGAGGGGCTCCCCTGACAAATATAAAAGTTATATGACAACCCATCTATTTTTAGATTATTTAAATCAGTCAAGAGGGGAAAACATTTGTTTCCAAGACTGTAATTTTCCAGATGACACCATTTTATTGCACAGTGCCATACCATGAGAAAGAGCATTCTTGTGGCTTTTGAACTGGAAATCCTGTCGGAATGCTATTTCTGACATTTATTTGCTGTGAAGCCAGGCACACATGGAGAGCAGACAGTCTGACCAGATACAGTTTTTGGTATTAAGGCATTCATGAAAGTCCCTACTTCATGGCCCTGTTCCAGTATCCAAAGTGCTGAGTGAAGTTAAAAAATTATCAATGAAGACAAAATCTGAACACCATGATCTGATCAGTCAGCCAGACTTTCACACTATTAATGTGTTCCTTCCTCTTGCAAAAATGCCATTTTGAGAATTCAGCTTTTCTGTCTTCATACAATAATGCCTGTAAAATAATCCTTGGTAATGAGCAAGGTTTTTGTTGCAAATTGGGAGTGAGGGTTGAATGCACACACTGAGGAAAAACCAAATGCTGAAATGTCACTGTAACTGGGAAGATACCTTTTTTTTTTTATTATTTACCCAAGTACCAAATGTGAACATGCAAAAAAGATATTGATTAAGGAATGAAACAAGAACTTTAGCCCAGTCTTTAGTCACTTTCTGAAGCTAGCAGGGATAGTGAATTCAGTGTGACTACCCATGCAAGGAAAGGTTTTGCACGGGTAAATGCTTATGCTTAAGAATTTGTACCATCAGATACTTCCTGTACTCCATTAAACAGAGTAGGCTGGATTGTTTCTTTTTCACAAAAAAAAAAAAAAAATAAAATATATATATATATATATATATATAAATAAATAAATAAAAGCTGTGTCTCTCCACAGCCTCCCTCTTAGGAACTGCTCTGAAATGATAGTCTGCCTGAACAGAGCAAAAACCCTAATAAATATGGTGCATTCCTCTTTAAAAAGTATATTTATTTAGTAAGTTTAGAAACCACTCTGAGGTTAGGTTACAGCTATTGGGATTAGAGGGCGTCTCGTGGGCAGTTCAGACATCAAGCTAAGGTGCATGGAGCAAAACTGAGCTGTTTCTAGCCTGATGTCTGAATTATGAATTAGATTCATACTAATTCCAATGGGGTAAACCTCAGAGCAGTTTATACACTTAGGGCTAAGTGCTCCTAAAATACAGGCTATCTATTTAAACATACATGTAAAATGTAAAATCTAAAAAAGATGTCTGGCCTAGTGATGCTGGAGCACAGCAACCCAGCCAAATAAATTCTGATTTTGGAGCCCTCGGAAAGGGATGGCACACCTGGCTTTATGCCACCTTCTAATATTCCCAGCTAGGTCAGATCCCTGCTTGCCTCAGGATGAACTTGAAAAGCCACAGGACTAAATTTATTTTCCTCAGCCCACCCAAGTCAGTTGCCTCTTCCTCAACCATGCCTGTCATGCCAAAGCTGGTAGAGCCTTGGATCACGATGCCCTCCCTCAACCACTCAGGAAAGTTCTGTAGGCCAGGAACATCCTGCAGGGTTGGCTTCCCTGTCATGATCATTGAGATGTGCAAAGAAGCTGGAATCTACTTTTTAGTCTGGCTGGATGTTTGGGAAGTAGGATGGAGCTGCAGGGTTGGACAAAATGCCCAGGTTTTATTAATAGCATTAATAGCATCAGCAACTGCTTCCATGTGGAGCCACCCTGGTCTCTGAGCTCATTCCAGGAGCAGTGCCAGCAGTGAATCTCTCTCCTTAACAACCACGGGCCTTTGACCCTGGCCATGCCCTTTGACAGTGGCCATGCCAAGCTGTCTTTTCCACAGGGACTGCTCTCCTTGTGGGGAAGAGCACACCATAAGGTTCCTGCAGGAACCTAAGCCATCCCTCCCTATGCTCCTTTTCCTCAGGCTGCCTGAAAACCTAAAGGAGAGAGAGCATCTGATGTTATTTTCCTGAGATGGGAGTGGATCAGAAACTACCTGCTATTTTAGGACATCTGAACTGGCACCATCAGTCTGCAAAAAAAAAAAAGAGTCAGTTTACACTCTGGTTCTCTCTTCCCTCCTCACCATGCTCCTTTAATTTCCATTCCAGGAAATAAATGGGACAAAATACCTCTCAAGTAATTACTTCTGCCTTGGCATTGACTAAGATGTAGAGAAGTGTTCTGGAAACAACCTGGTTTGGTCAGAAGTTGAAGATCTGCTGCAGATGCAGAAGCAGCAAATGTGTAGTGGACACAAAGGGCAGATTTCTTTGGACACTGAAGGATTGTCATAGGGCTGAAGGCATGCATAATTAATTCATGTGAGAATACTGAGGCCAAAGATCACTTCATACAAATTTCTAGGAGTTGCCAAAACTAAATGTCACAAGCAAGCTAGTGGGAGTTAAAAGCTGAATATGGACAAGACCCACTGTTATTGTTTTCTGCTTTTAAAATCGCAACATTTTGTGTGGCAATCACAGCTCTTGGATGCCTGAGGCTGACCATGCCACACTAAGTATGCATGATTTAATGAGAATATTGAAGTAATCCCTCTCCCCCAGCTCACCAGCTGCCCAAATCCATTCAGACACTTGGGAGGCAATACTTCATCTGGCATCACTGAATTTTGGTTTGGGCTCCACTTGGCACAGGAATAAGAAGTTGTGTGCTTTCAGTGGACTGTTGGGATAGCAGAAACTTCCCATGTCATTAGGTGAGTAAGGAAGGATTTTGGAGAGTGAGAAAAAAGCGGTGAAACCTGAATAGGGGATCTCTTTGTTTCACTCTGCTTTGACAGGCTGTTCATGAGTTCTCAGAGCTGTCTAGATTTGCATCCCAAGGAGGGACACCAGGTCCTTGAGGTGCAAAGGCCCTCCAGAACAGACATGATGGCTGGGGAAGGGCTCAGATGTGCAGTTTTTTGTTTGGTTTTTTTGTTGTTTTTGATGATGTTTCAGTTTTGGTTTTGGTTTTGGTTTTTTTTTTTTGCTGATGACCAATATGTATGGCCAGAGGAAAAATTTTCCAGGAAGGTGTCATAGGAGAATATGCATCAGTCAGAAAAAGGCAGAATTACAGTGAAAAAAAGAAATCTTGTTGCAACAGATGAAGCACCCATCAAGTGACAACAGCAGTTTATTTTCCTTGAGCAAAAGTAATGGATATACTTAGACATAATCCTACCCTCAAGTGTTTTAATTCTGATGGAACTTCTTATTAAGGAGAGACATCAAAATAGAAAAGTGCACACCCTAATGGAAAAAAAGTCATAAAGCTGACAGCATTTCTACAAGGCACATTTACACATAAGAAGGCTTAAAACATGATGGGAAAAATAAAATGGAAAGGAAAGAAAAAGGTTTGGTATGAGTCAGTATTTTTGTTATTTGTCGAGTGTTTTCAAGCTAATTAAGATACAAAGGGTGAGAGAATTAAGAGTTTGTTTTGTTCCACCTTCCCTGTCTATTGACTGGCTAATCAAGAAATCTTCAGGCCCACCTCTGATTTCTCTTTGGCCCCATGTTTTACTTGAAAAGGTACTTTTTTAAACTTGGAACCAATCCTGTACCCTTGAAAACAAAAAGACAAATACAGGTCAAGTTTCCATGTCTCTTGACCTCTTTCTATTGCTATTGCAGATATTGCTATCTCCACAGAATACACCAACACTTATTTATTCCATACAGGGACCAAAGTCACACTGTAGGCTGATCTGTACACAATGCTGATATAACCACACTTGCTTGTATAACTCCATAATTTCATTTGTAAGGAGGCAATTTTTTTTCTCCTCAAATATTTGTGGATTATTAAAATAATAATGAGCCCCACAGTATGTGTCTAGGTGATTCCCCGTAAATGTTCTCAACTTAAGCAAAGCCAAAATTGTGTAACTATTGAAACACCTGGGGGAAAGGAAAAAAATAAAAAAACCCCATGATTTAATAAGGCACAGTTCCTCTTTTGTTGCCTTCTTCCTCCTGCTGGAGAAAGTCTCACTTTTGTACTAGCCTACAGAATACATAGAATATATAGACTATATTGAGTTGTAGTATCACAGAATGGTTTTGGTTGGAAAGAACTTTAGAGATCATTTAGTTCCACTCCCCTGCCATGGGCCGGGACACCTTCCACTGCACCAGGTTACTCCAAGCCCTGTCCAGCTGGACATTTCCAGGGATGTGGCAAATAAATTTGCAGTACTGCATGCAGAACATGATATGCTGTAAAGACAGCTGCTTATGTGCAAACTGAATTTCTGGTTCATGATAAGTTGGGCTGTGGTATATTTCAAGTCTCTGAATTAAATAAAACAAGAGGCTTTAAGGTGGGAGATGATTCTGGAGAGCTCCGCTTAAGTTCTTGTTATGTATTTTCCTTCTCTGCCCATATGAGAGTTTCTTTGCTTGATGCAGGGAGCATAATTTGATTCCCTATTTTCAAGGAAGAGGGAGGAAGAAATGTGGAAGAGCTAGAGAAGAACACTCATATATAGACACACACACATAAAACACCAAAAAAGGCATAACCATGTTGTTTGAAAGGAAGTTGTTTCAGATTCTCTCAGGACATTCAGACTTTCAGTCTGCTCCACTCAAAAACTCAACTTGACAGGTAGACGAAGCTGGTATAGTTTTGGGATGATGAATCTAGGATTGAAACCACCTCTCTAAGAAACAGCAGAAAACCTCTCTGGTAATTCTGTCAGCATGCCTGATGGCTTGAGACAGTCCGGAAGACATTTCATAAAACAAGCTTCCATGGCTCATTGCTTTAGGTTGATTACTCATATTTTCCCTTTGTAATAATGTTTTCCTAAATGCATTTCATTCAACACAGTGTTTCTCTGGCAACAAATGACAGCTCGTTGTTGAATAGCAAGCATTGCTTTGATGATTTGAGTACTTCAGTACCCATTTGCATAGCAGAACCATCTGCAGATCTAACACAGCCAGTTCCTTGTGTCAAAGTTTTCAGGAGGCTGAGCTTTAAAAGTGCACAGCTTTCAATAGCAGAAAGATGAGTCCTTGACTGCTTCATCTCACAGAAGTGTTTGAGGTTCTTGTGTCATGGCGAGGCCAATGAAAATTAAAAGGCCTTGTAAAATATCTTCATACACATGTGCAAAGACACCTTGGGACAGTTGAGAGCTGTCTGCTTAGGGCACTTATGTGGGTTGGTAGAGAATGCTTCCATAGAGGTTTAAATCCAGTTTTTATATCCCAGCTGACAGCCCCAATCAGTAGGCTATCATCCACGCTGAAGTTATTTGGTCAGCGTCTGCTGTCTCACATCATTGGGGTCCATGGGTTTCCTCCTTCCCAGGCAGCCTAATCTCTGATATGTGGTAAGAGGATTTCCATGTTAATTATTTTTGCACGAAGAAAAAAGTTCTACCAAGATTTAAAACACAGTAATTTTAATCTGTTTTATGATCCCCCCAGGCACTGAATATTCCTGCCTGTTTAAATATATGTATTTGGCTAGGCCTAATGCTCCTCTGGATTTCTTTGTGCTGCTTTACTGAGTCTTATCTACAGTTTATTTTGATGAAGGCTGGCTGTGAGTCTATTTGCAGATCTGTAGTTTAGTCTTTCTGTCATTACAGAGCAGTTCCATTTATCTAAATAAATATTTTTTTCAATGAAACAAGGATTTGACCTGTATTCCAGGCAAGTGTCAAATAACCAAAACTAGACTTTATAGCAAAATTCTATTCAAAATTTAAGGCAATTTTGAGAACCAAGGTTATGCTAAATTAAGATGTCCCCATTAAGAATTCTAGTTTTATTTACATTACTGGAACTGGTATTTTTGACATTAAATATATGGCCAAAAGGCAAGTTATGGGTGTTCGTGTTTTTCTGCAAACACCTGTGAGGTGAACATCCCGACCTGAGCAAAGAAAGATTGTTATTTTGCCTCTGAGAGAAAAATACATTGATGAGCCTAACTTGATTTTGGTAGATGGAATAAACTTCTGGATTTCTGGTGTTAATTTAAATGAGAATTCTTCCAAAAAATAACAACAGTCCCACTGAACTGTGTAAAAAAATTTCTGTGGGAACAAAGGCATGCCACTTCAGAAAAGCTGGCCACACATTCCTTGTCGTTTCTAACATCCATCCAGGATGGCTGGAGCCCCAACCCTTACCTCCTTAGTTTAAGAACATCCTTGTCATTAGGAGCTCTTGGTTACTTGGCCAGTTCTTATCCCACCAGGATTGGCCCTGATTGAGGAGTAATTAACTGGACACTTCCATTTATCTCTTCATGCTGGATCAACAGGGTAAATGAAGGATATGTGTTTAAAGCACTTGAAAGGCAATAAACCTTAAAGTGGCATCTAATCAACCTGTGGAATTTTTTTGCTGTGGGACATGGAGACAAACAGTTTGAGAGCCAGGGTAGGATTAAGCATGTGAATAATTAACTTGTAGTTAACTTGTGAGGTTAAAGTATTATGAGGTTTATCAGTTCTTTTGCTTCTGGGCATAAACTGCCATCTCACTTGTAAAAGGACTCAGCTCTGGTCCTGCCTGTTGCTTGGGGCCATTTGTGGGATGTTTTCCCAGGGTGTGGAGCATCTGAGTAAGTTGGTGCCCGAGAAGAGGACAGCAAATGGGATGGTCAATAAAACCTGCAGTGGAGCACTGGGTCTGATTCCCTGCTTCTGAGGGATTCCACAGCCCATGTGGGAGGAAAGCATGGCAGCCAGTGGGCTGCATTCTATTAAATCATATTCTCAGAAAATTGTAGAGGATGGGATGTGATTTATCATCCAGTTACTGCATAGCCACTTTTCCTTGCAAAGTAGAAGCTCTCCATTTTGTATATGTCTTCTGACACATGAATGTCTTAAAAGGAATTAAACCCTCTTGCATTTGCTAAGATCACACTTATCTGCACATTCCCTCTCTGTCTATTTTGGTGAAGAGGAACTAGAAGAAAATGGCTTGAACATTCCTGCCTTTTTAAAATTTTCTGTACTGTCTGCACAGTAGACAGATTACACTGTCTACACAGACAGATTATACATATGCATGTCTTGGCTAGAAGTAAATGCACAGGCATTAACTACAGCAGCAGGTGTTTGGGTGATTTTTCACCTCTAGAATTTTTGCACAACACCATTAAACAGTTAGCTGTTTGCCCTCAAGGACTGGGGTTTATGAAATGGAACACTTTACAGGAAGATGGTTCTGGCCCAAAATGCCCCACTTAGATGAGCGTTTTTGTTCTCAGACTTGTAGATTAAGATTAAAACTTCAAGGTCCTGGTTCTATCAGAGTAAGACTTTGGAATTAGATTGCAAAACTGTGTTTAGGCTGCACAAGAGCAGCCTAAGTACTGTTGTTAAGGGTGTTACACTTGAAATCAGGGTAAAGGGTGTCTCTTTAGGCAGACATACAGTGCCTTCAGACAGGCTTGCAGGAGCATTCTGATGGTCTTATCTCACAGAGATTAAAAAAAGGGAGAACATTCTGGCTGCTTTGAATGATTAATGTAATCACAGTGTTGCTGAGCAGTCTGGCTGAACCCAGACAAAAGAGAGACTGATGTTTTCCCTCCAGTTAGCCTCAAGGAGCTGGTCAAGATGTTAGATATGCTGATGTTAAAACTGGGGATAAAGGGATGAGGAATCTGATCTAAATGCTTCTTTTTATTCCTGTATTCCATTCATAGTTTTGTTTCTAAATAGGGCTTCCATCCACAGAGCCCCTCTCCATCAGTCTGCCCATGAGCTCCACAGAGCTCACTCCTGGGCTCCCAGGGTACCTGAGAGGTGTTTCTTGTCTCTTGCTGTCCTAAGTTGCTGACTGGATTCCCAGCCTATGCTACAGCCCTGTTTATGATCCTGCCTCTGGTCTGAGCTGAAGTGTTGGTAGTCCTGTTTTTGAGACTGTCTCCTGTGCCGGCCAGATGCCTTGAGTTACTGAATGGACCCCAGACAGTGTGGGTAGCCTTGCCTCCAGCAGTCTCCAGCACTGTCTCCAAGAGCTGATGTGTTATGCAGTAAACATGGAATTATCTAAGGTGTGTTTGGCATTGTGCTGTAGCTGTGAGGATATTGCCTGGCAAAGTCAAAGGCAGAGAGGAAGGCAGAGAGAGATGCAGCTGGGGCAACATGCTGGTTAATACTCTGAGGACTAATTTACTCCCTGTAAGCCATCCAATGGCATCCATTTGTGCCTGATCCTCTAGTTCAGACATGTAGCTGAACAATGGCCTGATTCTAGCTCAGTGCCAGAAGGGCAGCTTATAAACCCTTCTCAGACAACGTACAACCTCCTTCTTCCTTCCTCTGAAACCTCCCGGGGCCTGACATGTGCGGGGTGGTGGAAAAACTGAGGGAGAAGAGGAGGAAGGGAGAGAGGAGCAAATATCCATCGCCAGCCATTCCCCACAGAGAAAAAGGTTGTGATAGTAAATGATGCATTTTATGGCAGAGAGGAATTGCCTTCATCCCAGGAGCTGCGACCGCTTTCGAGAGCTCTGGGCTGGGCGAGGGGGAAGGTCCCTGGCTGTGCTGGCCAGATAGAAGTCTGCAAGCTGGGAGGTGTTGTCCCTGGTGGATGTAAAAGCCTTACAGGTGCTTCCTGCCTCTGGCTCCAGCCCTGGCACCACGCTGGGAGGCAGGAGGCTGGGACCAGATGATGTAGCTGTGACTGGAAGTTCTCAGGTGGCAGATCACCCCTCAGAGACCGCCACAGAGTGACTGGACCAGCACGGCGGGATGGGTCCAGAGCTGGGGAAGGTTGGGAACTGTAACAGGCTGACTTTTCTGACCTGGAAAAAGGACACAGGCAAGGAATGGCTGGTGGTTTCAGTTTGTGGAATTTCTTGCCATTGTTGTTTAATTTTATCTGAAATGGACTTTGATCCTTGCCTTGAAATTTATTGACACTCATCTGCAGCACACCTAAGGGATGGTCAAAAAATTCCACAGGAAAGGTCTGTGTTATGACATCTCTTACAAAGTCCAAAGAAAAAGAGGATTTTACCAGGTCTGACAAAGTTTCTAAGCAGAGCTTTAACCCTTTTGCAAGAGGAGCCTTTTCTCTCAGCCATTAAACATTTTTTTTGCCCCTCTGTTGTCTTCTTCATTCTATTTATAGCCTGTTCTGGTTTAATTTTCCTTTGCCATCAGGCAAATGAGCAAGTCTTTTCTCTGGGGATCTGACAGCACAGTTTGTTTATACATATACAAGATCTCTAATTACAGAGCAGTGTGATTCCCCACAAAACATCCCTTGGCCTCCACATTCATATAGGGCTTTTTTTCTGCAAGGTCAAACACATTTTTAGTGTTTATAGACAAAGCTGGTTTGTGTATGTACGATTTTCTCTCCTGTCTCAACCCTTTCCTCACGAAAAGAAAAAGGTATGAAAAAAAACAGAAAAAGGGTGGCTGGGAAATCTTAGACTAAAGAGCAGATCACATTTCAAAACATTGTGATCTAAAAACAATAATTCTGTTTCCCCCTTCCCTCTCTTTCTTTCCCCCTTGCCCTTCTGTAAAATGTGATTCATTTTCTCTAAAGAAAATACCCATCCCATGAATTTATGAACCATATAACACAGTGAGACTGTGTTATATATATACATATATATATACATATATATAAACATATAACAGTGAGACTGATTTTACTTGCAAGACACAGTTCTGATCCTATGGATTGGATCTGGGCTGAGAGCAAGCCTGATACCACTATTGTGATTTGTGCAGTGTTATGTAACACTGTCTGTGCATGCACAAACACCCGTGTGTGGTAACAGGCGAAACAAGGCCAGGATTCATGGCCATTTATGTCAGGAATCAGCTGCTTTCATGGATTTCATATTAATTAATAAATGTCTGGACTTTGTGGACTTACTTCTACCTCTCAGAGGACCCTTCTTACTGAAGTTTGTGGGTCTACCTTCTTGTATGAAGATCAGAGGTTTTCAGCTGTGTGAATTGGACTGGGGGGGGTTGGGTTGTTGGTTTGGTTTTGGTGTGTGGGTTTATTGGGGTTTTTTCCACTTTCATTGGTGTTTTCAAAAGCAGAGAAGAATTTTTCACCTTTTCGAGTGCCACTCTGCTGCAGGTAAAGAATGTAACAGCTTGTGAGAGTGCAGCTAGAGCCAAGGATAATTTGATTGACATGTCTTGGCACTGAAATGCCTATTAAACCACACTCCTTTCAAGGTGAAGGTTTTAATGCTGGGCATTTGTTTGAGCTGAAAATTCCCTCTCTTTATAGACCCGAAGAGCCTACATCCATGAAAAATTCTCAGAAGGATCTAATATTTCTATGGATGATAGAATAAATCCTTCAGTGCTGCAAATTTTCCAAGGCTTGGAAGTTTCCAAGCCCAGTGCATGTTTCCATATTAACATACACTTTTCCACACAGGATCCCAAAGATTTCTTGGAAAACCACAGTGGCCGGTCGACTATGATAATGTGGTAACAGTTTTAGGAAAACAATATATTCCCTTTTAAGAATCTGTAGGAAATACTGCAAATTTCCCACTAGGGGTTAACTGTGGATTCTAGGAATTACAAAGTTCATTACAGGAACAAATAAATTCAGATGTTTGATGGGCATGATTTCAATGATGAATGAGTCATCTCTATTTGGAAAAGTTTGACAAGATATATTCTCTTGTTTCATAGAAATGCAACTTCTTGATTTTTTGTAAGATATGTACACTTTTGAAAGCCAACTCCAAAGTAAAATCACTGATATTCTTTCCATGGATTTGAGAGAGTTCCAGTAGGTAGGAGGTTAGCTTTCCTACCTACACTGCCAGTAACCAGAAAAGGTTTTTTAAAGAGCTGTTTATTACATGGTATGGTACTACAAAATTTTTCAATACAATCCCCTGTCTCCTGCAGTTTGCAGTAGTAACACAGGTCCGTGGTGCCTGCTGGAAGTTTTCTGGGTTTTTAAGGCAGGATTTTAAACAGAGCATCTGTTTGTTTCCTTCTTTACACACAATGCAGTAAAAGCTTGCATTACAATCTAGAATACCATGCAGTGTGAGAGACCACAGCAGTGGTTTGACAGATTCCTGTGCTGATTTCAGAAGGCACTGTGCTTATGTAGGTGAGTGTCTATGTGTAGGCACAGAGATTATAGAGGTTGATAGCCCAACTACATCTTCTGCTTTCTTCCTGCTTTGTGACTGGAGCTTTTTACCTCTTAACTGAGTAACATCATCAGCTTGTGGTGATTCATAAGGTTTCAACAAGTGCTTTCCAGTCTAACATCAGCACAGATTAATAAATAAATTAATCCTGGTATTAGCACCAGCTCTGTGGGTTTATATTTTCTCTCCCAGAATCCAGAGATGTGTAAAAATTTGGGGTGAGGTCTTGCAATCCTGGATCACTCTCTGCCACAAACCCCCTGAAACTGGGATGAAACAGCACAAGGATGAAAGAGCAAGGATCTGAACTATCAGACCCTTGTAGACCAACAGAAAATTGACGCTTTGCAGCCGTGCAACAGCTTTTATTCCCTTCTTTGCTTACAAGTCAAATGAGATTATTTAGGAGGGTCCAGCTGTAGGAATTGAGCCAAACTCAGATGTGTCCCTGGATTCCTGTCATGGAGAGGAGTGACAGGATTCTCCTGGGGCTGGCACAAAGGAGGCACAATTACTCCAGAATTACCTGCAGAAGTCTCTCAGGGGAACTGGATTCCTGGAATTGGATAGGACAATGACTGCCAGAGGTATCAAATATTTATTTATGTAATCCCTTCTCACTGATCCTCTGTGTGTGGACCTTGCTGAGAACTTTGCTTCTTACAACGAGAGGTGCTGCTGGGTGTCTGTAACTCTGAATCATAAATAGTCAGGCAGAAAGACAGCACAGACAAACCTCATAGAACCCAGCTTTTCTACAGTCCCCCAATTTAAAAAAACCCACATTTATGGAGAGGAGCAATTGTTCTCCCACAGCAGCAGCAATAGTTCCATACATGTTACCTCACTGCTCTGCAATTTGCAGTGCTGTGGAGTATCTGCAGGAAGAACACTGAAATAGTCTTCATGATGGCCATGAATTTGATTTATTTTTCACATAGCTGTAGTTCTACTTGCAGTCTGGCATTTCTATTGGTTTGTGCCACAAGCAAAATCATCCTTTCTTAAGGCAATAATAACTTTTGAAACTCACTGCACCCAAGCAAGTCTTTCTTGAGGAAAATATCATCTTACTTTTGTTTAACAAACCTTTACAAACTAGTATAGATAATGTAAACTGTAAAGATTTATTTAGATTAGAAATATTATTTGTTTGGCTTGTAGCTTTTAAAATCCTTCTTTCATGAGCAAAAAGTGCATTTTTATAAGAAAAGGAGAAAAATGCAATGTAATGAAAACTAGTCTGAATGAGGAAAAAAAAAATTTGGATGCCACAGGTAATGCAAAGCTTATTATTTTTTCTTTCAAAGAAGTTGTGCCAGATTGCTCCTAAACCAGCCTGAGTTGGTTTTGTCCTGGTGGAGGCCTGGGTGGTCTCAGATGTCCCAGTTCAGTTGCCCCTTTCTGTTTATGACTGTCCTGATTCTCCTTTGGTGGCTCCACAGGGCAGGTGAGAATAGATCCTGATGGATGTTTTCAGAAAAGGTTTGAGATACCTGTTAGCAAAACCTTGTACTGCTGCTTGGCAACTTTTTTCTATTGCTGGTTGATCCATGGTTGTGTTGGGATCACAGCCAATCTCTGAGGTTTGACTGGGGGGAATGGGGGATAAACCTTGAGCTTCATCACATGTGAAAACACTTTATCAGGGGAGCCCAGGGTGTCTCCTTCAACACTAGAAAATAATATACTGTGTAAAATTTGAAAGTGAGGGGAGATGAGCCCCACCTGAGCTCTGCTCCCACTGTGAGCATGAATCACAAAATTGAACTTCTATGTCTCTCCCCAATATAGAGCAGATGTGGGCAAAAATAGAGTTGATGGCATTTATTGTGACAGCTGATGCTGGTGATTTGACTTCTTTCATTAAAGACATGACTAATCTGTAATTTGTTTTTAGATTGTCTAGATTATTTGCACCAAAAGTCCTGTAGGGATTTTAATTCTGCTTTTCATCTGGGGCAAGGAAAAGGGCAGGCATGTGGAAAACATGAATATTGGAACCTGCAGATTTCCCAGGCTCTGTGAAACACAGAGTCAAATGTCCCTAGAAATCTGGTGATACAGAAACTCCTCTTTGGTTTCAGGGCTCTGTTTTCTTAAGCAGCAGTAAGAATATGCAGGTGTCATATTTCTGTGCCAGGAAAAGCAGCTACACTCTGCCTTCCTGGGGAGAGAAAGATCAGGTATGCTGCTTTCTGACAGGATGAGGTGGTAGAGGAAGACTTCCTCAAGACATCTCAATTCCAGCTTCAGAAATCTGTACCAAAACTCAGCAAATGCCAGTCAGCATGCAAACCTGCATCTTTGCTTAAACACCTGTTGGTTATTCACACATGAACTATATCCTGGGTGCTGAGTTCTCCCCAGAATTCTCTCTGTGCTTTCAAAAATTCCACCTTTCCTACAGCACTGTGTGCTGGAGACTGGAGCGTATCTCTCCACTGTCTCTCCAGAGACTTACCTCTCTTCAGGGGAAAAAAAAATAAGAAAAACACTGAACCTTCTTTCTTCCACACTAAAAGACCTTTGTCCCAAACCACACATGTAGATTTTAAACACAAAATAATATGAAAGCACAGTGCTTCCTTTATAGCAGACCTTATGTGCCTTATGCAGCTTTCTGAGTTCCTGTGTCCATGGATTTATGATGTGCTCTACACTTTCCACATTCTCAGTGTTGTTTTCCCACATTTGAAGGAGAAATGATCAAGAGATTTGTGCTGGAGTGAAGTTTATTCTGTCTTAAGCTGTGCAGAGGTTCCAAATTCACCACAGCATGGAAAATAGAAATGCTGTAAGCATCTTGGGCCCGTCCCAGGCATGCAGACACCGTGCCTTCTATAGAAATGAACATTACATTCTTGTAATTACTGCTCTTGTCAGAACTGCTTTTGCCTCTAATAGATCAGATAAATATGAACTGAGAATATGCTATAATGCCCAAGGGGTCATTTCTTCATGGGAAAATAGACCCCAGCCCAAGTTCCATAGTTCTGCAGCATTGGAGCTTGTGTGGCCTTTCTGCTTATTTAGAGTGAATTGCAGGGGAGAACCTCCAAGGGGATCCTTTGTTTAGGGCTAGGAAGCCCTAAACAAAGCTAGGAAGCTGTAATTTAATGTTTAAAAACATGCATTAAAGCCCATTTTAGGGCTTTGGTAAACAGCACCACACTGTCCAGTTTCCTCTGTGTGTGCTGGAAAATGAGTGACCATCAAGGGTCAGGTGCTGAAAACACTGCTCTGCGGGGAGGATAAGCTGGTGATGCCTTACTCCTACAGCAATTCCTGAAGGCAGCACTGCCAGACTGGTCTCCAGACTGGTCTCCATGCTGCCCAGCAAGGAACCAGCTGGTTGATTTTGAGTATTCCTTGGAAACATTTGTCATTACAGTCATGGTCCAGTACCCCACTGAGGAATACTCTAATCCTGTTGAAATTCCTCAGTGGTTTGCCAGCTGCCCTTTCCACAGAACAAAAAAAAAAAGATTGATCACCAAACTGAGTGAGAGTAATGACCAATTTTCTTCTTCCTCCAAGATTAACAAAACAGACACACCAAAATAAAATAAAACCACACTTACAATTACCGTTTCCTTAGATCACCTATCAACCAGCTAACCAGCTCCCAAGACACTTACGTAGCTGGGATCAACCCTTACTCAGGATTCCTGGGCATTACTTACACAGAAAGGATTTGAGACTTGATGAAGAACCTCTTCTTATATATCTATCTGATCCCTGAGCAAGTAGTTCCAACTTGACAAGCCTTTTGCAATTCTTAACTTAAATAGCTTGCCAGTTTTTAACAGTGCTATTGAAAGGTTACTGAACCTCCCCTGGCTAATTTTAGAAATACCGATGTCATTTTGGCATGGCAAGGTAGAACTATTTTCTGATCAGAGACTATACATAACTCTTTAATGACTCTGCTAGTGCTTAACAGGCTGCAGATCTATTTTTAGTAATGAAGGAAATCTTCCTGCCTGGAATTGTCAAACATGCACTAATGTTCAAACATTTGTATATGACCAGTGTACAAAAAAAGGCTATAATTTAAAGAATCATGTAGACAGATAACCATCCTTCATTCTCTTTTCTGTGTTTGCATATTATCCATAATTCATTATTAGCTCTCTAACCTTGGCAGAGCACCACAATAATCAATCAAATCTAAGGTGAGAACCAGACTGGGGAATAAACATGCCGTACTTTGGCTTGGAGGATATTGTGATTTGCAGCCTAATATTTTCCCCATTCCATTCCATTGCTTTTCCTTTTCGTTATTCTATGGGGATTTGTAGATTACAGTTTCTGGCAGCTGCAATGAAAAGTGTTCCGTTTAGTTCAGTTTAGTCAGATTCTAGGCAATCATTATGTTGTGCCTTTTTGGCTACATATTCCATGTCCAAGGATGAAGTTCCCTTCTGCTTACCCATCAGGAATATGCAGCATAGAATAATTGCCCTAGTGGAGTCTCATTATACAAAATATTCCATTTTTAAAAGACTGCTTTAATTCTAGAAGATATTACAGCTAATAATCTCTTGAGATACTGAAGAAACTTTTGTTCAAAAGATTGGTTTACAGTGTCAGCTGGTATGCTGAAACTGATGAACACTTCTCACTGTCTCAATGTGCCCTGAAGTGCCACTAAAACAAAAAGAAAGCCTGAAAATCAGGGCTGAAGCCCACAGACTGTTAACCACATGGTTAGCCCCTTTATCTGCCACTCAAGCACTGGGCTTCCAAATTTAACCTCAATGGAACAACTAGTGTGCCAAAGGACAAAGCATTGCCCCTGTGAATCTTTGTACCTTTCTTGCTTTGATCCTTGCTAAGCAAAGGGCTGTGCTCAAGTGGTCACTCAACACAGGCACTGCTCTTTTGTTCTCTGACTGAGCTGGGGTGGATTCCTTTCTCCTCATCTCCTGCCTCCAAGGACAGCAGAAGCTGCAGAGGCAGCACATTCAGCTCCTTCCAGAAGGATGTCAGTGCTTTGTTTGGTTGGAAAGTCTCACCTCACCCTAAGACCAATGATCTCTCAGCATGGGCAGGCTCCCAAGGGAATTTTCTCGAGGACTTCTTGAAGGAAAGATGATGCCAGAGATCTGGCAAGGGGAGAGAGTCATGCCTCAGAAACCAGCATGGCTTTACCACACCCACAAAAAAAAACCCAAAAAACAAAAAACAAAAACACGGATGGTAAAATTAGGGTTGGAAGTAAGGAGCACAGTGCTGTTACCACAAGCACAGCGCAAAAGAGGGCCAGAGAAACTGGCATGGGAACAAACTGTGCTGGATCTGTGCAGAGGCAAAAGTAAGGAAGGTGTATGGAGTGGAAAAGCCCTGCTGCGCTCCCAGTTGTTCTGGTGCCTCGCAGTAGATGGCACTACGGAATTCCCATGGGCCACTGTGTTCTTGGGCTGACGCAGGAATAACGGAAAACTTCTCCTTTTCCTCTCCAAGGAATGTGATCAAGGATATTAGAACTGAAAATTAACCTAAAAAGAATCGGTAACAAATAAGATAGAAAATGGGTACTTTTATTAAAACTCCATACAGCCATAAAAACCCAGAAAACATTAATGGGAAATAGCCTTAAAAGCAGAAAATTAATGAGCAGGGTTTTTATTTATCACATCAGCACTAAAGATTGTATATATGTCTTAACTATTTGTATATGGAACAGAACACTAAGGTTGATATCAAATGATAATTGATATACTCAGGAAGCAGCATAAAACCCCCATCCCAACCTTTCTTTCCACTGACGAATGGTTTTTGACTGAAAGAGGCAGGCAGAGCTGGGTAAAAACACTCCACTATAGGTTTCCAACGGGACCACAGCTGCAGCCTTGGGCTCATGGAGTTCTGGAGCCCATGGAAATATCATTTGCAAGGCAGGAGGACTTTTTGCAGTTTGGACAGGTAAGACAGTGCTGGCAGCATTTCCTGTGGCTGTAAGGCCCTGTTTGTAGAGGACTTTGAATATTGAAATGAATTAGCTCAATTGATCTCTTTCCCATGGTCTGGCCCAATGCACATAATTATTTCTGAGTTGTGTCCACTGTGACTGTGGATAAAGGGAATAAGGAGCTTGTGTAAGATTGGCTTTTCATGACATCCAATGCCATTAAAGCATCTTATATTGCTGTGTCACTGGAATCATTCCCCTTACAAATATTCCTTTCTATGCATGTAAGCTATCTGTGACTGTACATGCAAATCAAGGACATGAAATTGTCCTGACATTTTCAAGAATTGAGTTACAATGCAGAATTTTAATTTGCTCAGTTTAAGCAGTCTGGTTTAAAAGCCTATCAAAAAGATTTCCCTGCAGTCTTGGTATCAGTTTTCTCTGCAGCTTGTTGGTTTGGGTTTTTTGATTGCCACTTCTTAATAACTGTGTTTATGAGAAGATGTTAGCTTGAAAATAAAAATTAAAAGAACAATTTTATTTTGTTGCTAACTAGTTTGACACTAGGATTGATCTGCTTGCTTGTGGAGAACACAATCTCTACCCCAAGGAACTTGGCTTGTCAGAGCAAACAACACACACATTCATATACAGATGCACACACTGTATCCACTTCTGACAGGCAGGGAGAGCTTGACAAGGAAGATACAAGGCCTCTTTAACAAGTCTGATGACAAATTCATGAACTATTGTGGTTAAATATTTCAGAGTGGGAGTTTTCAGAAGTCTCCAGCTCCTGCTATTCTGTTTAGAGCATACAAGGTAAAGGAGGAATAGCAGGACTTTTGGCTGGATCGATTTAGCATTGGGTGCCCCGGCTGAAGAAAACTCAGTGACCCTTTGCAGAACTTATCTTCTGTTTGAACAAGTGCAGTTGGAAAAGGATGAATAACCTGATCATTGCTTTTTCAGGAACCATCATCTGTCTGTGTAAAATGCCTCTCTATGCTGTCATAGCTATTATCAACCTTTCTTACTGTAAACACTATTTTCCTATCTTTATTTCTCATTAATATATTTTGTATATATAGAAGTTCTGATGTATAACTAACTCAAGTGTACCTTGAGACACTTGACCACTTTTTCATCCTTGTTATGTGACCAGGCAATTGATGAAGCAATAGAAATTATTTTTTCTCCCCATCCTTTTTGTTTTTTTAATAAGAAATGTTCACCATAGGACCAAGGGCAATTCCTTTGGCACATTTGCCTGTGCTTTCTGAATATTTATTTAGTATCATTGTTTAGTACTGAATTCTGTGATTAATCTTCAGTGACAGTAACTCCAAGAAAAAATTACACAGCTTCAAAAAGTGTGTGGGCAAATTCATGGCAGAAAAATTTACTAAGGCTATTAAGTATAAAACCAGAAAGTCCTAAAACTGAAATTTTCTGGAAGTTGGAAGAGTGTTCCAAGGAAGTACCACTGTATCTTTTGCTTATAATTTTCCCTGGGCATCTGCTTTTGACCAGAGTTGGAGTAGGGTCTTGAGCCAGACAGATCTTTGGTCTGAGTCACTGCTGCTACAATTTTACAGAAGTGTAATGAGAGAGTTGTGACAGATGCAGGGATGCAGGTGAAGAAGTGGTTTTTTTGGTTATAAATAACACATCTTTTTTTCACTTTTATTTCCTTTTTTCTTTATCTCCCTGCCTCCCTCCCCCAAGTAATTAATTTGCTGTGTTTTGCTGTGAGAAGCCATTTAGCTTCAGTTATTGTTTTGCCAGAGCTGGCCTTTGCAAATCCAACCTAACTGCTAAATGTTGTGGGGAAAGAGAAATCTCTCTATCCCTGGAATTAAAGCTCTCAGTGAGAATTCACTACTCTGATCCTTTGTAACCACAGTGTTGTTGCTGATCTCCTGCTCTCTGTTAGCCTCCCGTGCAGTCTACAGTTTAACTTGGCAGAACTCAAGGTTTTCAGAGAAATTGGTTCAGCTCTTTAACCATCATGTTTACCAGCTCACATGCAAAATCCCTAAATATCAAAAGTCACGAATACTTTGAAAGCACATGAAAATCCATGACTCATATGAGAATTGTATCAAAAATGCAGCCCTTCTAACTGCCTTTTTGTTTATGGTCTTTCAGCCAATTTCCAGTCTAGAAGTTCAAGTCAATTATCAACTAAATGAGTAAAGTTTAATAGCAATATCTTGAAATCTTTGCTAAAACTCAGATACAGTTTTGTCTGTGTTCACTTCATCTTTAGAACTTTTGAACTACAGAATAATAATAATATAGTTTGCTTGAAAAGTCTTTATTTTTATATTTATTTCATTTATTTAGTTTTTAAGAGGTTTTTTTGCATGTCTGGTATGCAGGAATTTGTACTTTTTATCACTCTTTCTTTTAAATAAACTAATATGAATATCAACCACTCCTAAATGTGTAAAGTTTTCAATTAGTTGTGTGTCTTCAATCATGTGTGATGGTGGATCAAAAGAAAATTGTGAGGGCTGTCAACATAGATGTCAGTTCATGAACAAATCCAGCCATCACAGGTTTTGAGATCTCACACAAGAGATCACCTCACTCAGTACTAATTCCACCATCAATTCTGCGGCCATTTAAGAATTTAAATGGCTGCCAAGAAGTAGTATCTGGGCAATTATCTGAGCCTGACAAGGCCCATTCCAGCTCTTGTCTGGGAAGGGGCAAGGGCACACATGGAAGGTTTCGAAGTACATGCTGTTCAATTCTGGGAGCCCTTCCCCTTCCCCTTTCCCTTCCCCTTCCCCTTCCTTCCCCTTCCCCTTCCCCTTCCTCTAAAAACTTCAAAACATAGACCTTAGCAATTCAGCCTGTTCACTTGCTTCTACAACAATCTCAAAATAGCTGCTGTGTGGTGCCTTCCAGAAACACATGCCAGGTACATTTTCTTGTCATTTCTATGTTTACACTTGTTTTGCCATGGTTGTCAACTTTGTTGTTTACTTGGTGTATTCTTATTACAGAGTTTGAAATGTCATTTTGGTTGCTTCACCTCCAATAGTAGTGATCTTTAACTTTAAAGAATTTATTTACTTACTTTTTAAAAATTTTGATGTAGTTTTCTTTATCTTACAATTTCTTTTGCCCTCATTTTGTGTCTTGGTGAAATATTCTTATCTGCAAGAGAAACGAACAAATTTTCCTGTTTCTACTGCTATATATTTTAGAATCACATCTTTGAGCAATTCCTTCTGAAGACCCATTGGCTGCTTTCTGGCTTTGATTTCTTTTGGAGAAATTGTAACCTGTTGGGCCTTAATTATGATGACTCCAAGATTCTCCAGCTGCCTTGGATTTTACTATTTCCTCTTGCTATATTTCTTCCACTATTCCACCTCTTCTTTGCCTCCAACTCTTCTGCTCTTCTTCTGATGACCGGAATTAAACCTTTCCCTAGCAGAAATTGTGGCTTGCAGCTGTGCACACCATTTGCTGATTCCAAATTCTTTCCTTCTGTTTATGCTTTCCACACAGATTGTTGCTGCCACTGGAAAAACAAATTAAATTAAACAGGCACCTAGTTCACTGGTGAGATTGGCCGTAAACAAGCTGGGGAATGTTGGAGCAGGGAGATAGCTCTAAGAAACTGAAATCAAATAAAAAGCCCAGCTACAAAGAACCATTTAGCACAAATGCCTAGAAAGTATCCTGAAGGTGAGGCATCCCAAAGGGGGATGACTCTGGGTTGGTTTTTATTGAGTTTAATAAGCTTTGGTGTCTTTCTCCAGGTTGAGGAAGTATTAGGTTGACTTGGAGGCCCTGACAAGGATTTCTAGTAAAGGATTTCCACCCTCTTATTCTCTGCAAACTGTTTTGCTTGCTGATTAGTTAATGAGTAGGGAGAATAAGGGGAAAAAATCCCTGCTTTGTGTTAATATCCACATGTGGGTCTGCTGAGATATTTCAAGTCTGGAACCTGACTGGCAAAATATTGGGTACCTTCCAACGTGTGTCGCCAGCTGCATGTGAATATGCATCCCTGAAATGTTAGCACTTGGCAGCCAGCAGGATCTGCAAATATTAAAGTATTCATTCTTGGACCTACCTATGTGTTTATAACTTGTCTTTCCCAACTGTGTGTGAGAGTCCAAAACCAAAGAATCCCCAAATACCCTTTATGTTCTTCCTGGCTCTCACTCCCACACACACTTGTACGTGCATGTGCATGTATGCATAGTTATTAGTCTAAAATACATGCAGACAGATCAAAAAAAAAAAAAAAAGGCAGAAAGGAAAGCTGCCCTTGAAGGAACATCGCTCACAAGATGTAGCATTTTCAGCTTCATTTTTTTTTCTTTTATTTGACAGCAGATATTTCACTTTTCTTCTTCTTTTGTATTCTAAGCTGAATAAGATGTCACCAGAAACTTATGGAGAGTGACAGGGTGGTTAAGGGCACATCAAAAACTGAGAGAGTTTCTATGGGATGGGAAGGAAGCTGCAGGTTAAAGAGGGGGAACTTCTAAAGGGAAGAAAAAAAACAACTTGTATAGGTTTTTTGGGCTCTTATTCCAAACTGTGGGTCCTGCCAAGTGATTTCAGCCATTGCAAGTGATGATTGCTGCACATTCCTCTGTTGCAGAGGCAGCAGGCATGGCTGGAGAAATGTGGGATTTAACAGCTGGCCGGGGGAAGGGTGGAAAAAGCAGAAAATGACCCCCTACATTTGAAAACTGTGCTGTTTCTTGCTTGTCCTCCTTACCCCCACAGTGCTTCTTTTCCTCCCTCCTACACACACATTAATAAAGCGAACGAGGATTTCAAGCTATGCAGTTCTTGGAAATAGGCTGGGGAGGCAATGGCACTGCAACCAATGTGTGATTGTCCTTTTAGGAACGAGTCCCGTGTACTTTGTACAGTGCTGGGACCTCTCTGCCAGCTGGGGGAGAGGCAAAGTCTTAGCTGAAAGTTCTCTCAGTGCTGGGAAAAACAGTGTTTCTGAAGGCAGATTGGTATTATACACGTAAGATATAACGTGACTTTGTCTTTTGCAGAAGTTCCTATTCAGCAGGGCACGGAGGTGGGACACCCTGAGCAGGGCATGACACTTCACAGGCAGACTGAAGATGATAAACACATTCAAGAGATAAAAGTTTGATGTTCTGGTCATAAGTCAGGCTTTTCATGTAGACACGAGCCTCATCTCCTGCTTTGCTCCTGCAGCCAGTGGGTCCAAATTCCAGTAAAGTCACACTGGAGATACTGTCTCTTCTCTCACTCTTTTAGCCCGCCACCACCACCACCGCCTCAAACTGGGTGGTGCATTGGAGGTCCTGCTTTCATCTGACTCATTCTCCTTTTCTGTCACAGTGACCTCCAGTGGTTCTCTTCATTTATGTCCTTCATGCTGTGTCCCTCTAAAAAAAATAATTTATTCCCTTTTTTATTTTCTTTCTTTTTAAAACATCCAGATAGCAAAACATATTGAAGGGAAGATATTGGAAAGCATCAGTCTCTTAACCAGATTGTTATTGTTGCTTGTGTGGGCACTGGATTGCTCCCCACTGAACATGAAGGAAAGGCATGCATCTTTGAGACTGGTAAAATAATTAACTGGTGAAACAGAAGCATTATTTGTGACTATTAAATGAGTAAAACTTTTCTGAGATCTGCCAAAATGTTCACATAGAAAAATCAGACTGCTCAAGGGGAGGGAAGGGGTGAGAGGCATGGAAAAAAATGATTTGCTGAAGTTTGAAGCAGGCCAGGGAAGACTGGGGGAGGGGAAGGGACTAACTTCATCTCTGAGGTGGTCCCACTTTCAAGAACTTTGTGAGCCCTCTTTCTGGAAGTGGTTCTCTTTATACATTCAGACTTGGCTGGCAGCAGTCACCTTGCTTGGCCTTCCCTTTTTTAAAGAAACAGCTGCATATGTCAGTGTTTTTGTTGCTCTTAGTTTGTACCTTGTGCCAGAAACTCTGAAGTTATAAGCCTGCTCACCTTATATGTACAGCTTATAAATCTGTGCTCTACAGAGGGCTGATGGGACAGCCCTGCAGGACAGGGATGAAAGGAGAGGGCATCAGAGGCTAAGATTGGATGCAAGGAAAAGACAGTTCACCATAGACTGGAAGAGAAATTGTGTTGAAAATCAGTTAAATGCTGTCAAACTCAGAGGAGTCCCTGGAGGTATTTTTTATGGAGGGAAAACTACCAGGAACCCAAGAGAAGGTCTGCATGACTAAGGGCCCTTGAATACTGCCCTAGAGCCTCCCTTGCCCTGCCTGTCCATGCCCCACAACGGCATCAAAAAGCAGAAGTCTGGGTGTTTAAGGAAAATCCTCATGAATTTATAGTCTGTTGTATCAGGGGACGTTTACACATAAATTTCCCAGCTTGGAAATGCCTGTAGTGTTCATTTTTGCTTGGACATAGCTTGTGTGTCTCATCTTGTTCATTCTTGATAGCCCTGTCTAGTGGCAGAAAGGTAAATATTGGTGAAATGAGGGATGAGTCCCAAGAATCCAGTGGGAGATCAGACTGTTTTCTGGGCTAACTACTGATATTTTTTCAAGCTGGATGAAGACACTGACCTGAGATCAGCTTCCCCACAGAACCAAGCCTGACAGAGCTCAAGGAGTATTTGGACAACGCTCTCAGGGACAGAGTGGGACTCTTGGGAATGGTGCTCTGCAGGGCCAGGAGCTAGACTCAGTGATCCTTATTGGCTCCACCCTTCCAGTTCAGGATATTCTGTCATTCTGTGATTCTGAGGCTCTGTGATTCTGGGATTGATTCTGTGGTTCTGGGATTCCATGAATCTCTGATGATTCTGGAATTATTGGATTCTGAATTTATGGGATTCCATTAATCTGGAATTCTGGGATTCTGTGATTATATGGTTCCATGATTCTGTGGTTCTGGGATTCTCTGATGATTCTGGGATTCTGTGGTTCTGTGGTTTTGTGGTTCTGGGATTCTGTGGATCTGTCATTCTGTGATTCTGTGGTTCAGTGGTTCTGTGATTCTGTGATTCTATGGTCCTGTGATTCTGTGACTCTCTGATTCTGTGGTTCTCTGATTCTGTGGTTCTGTGAGTCTTTGGTTCTGTGATTCTGTGAATCTTTGGTTCTGTGACTCTGTGACTCTATGGTTTTGTTGACTCTCTGATTCTGTGGCTCTGTGATTCCATGAATCCGTGACTCTGTGATTCTGTGGTTTTATGACTCTGTGACTCTATGGTTCTGTGGTCCTATGAGCCTCCCACCGTAAAGGAGGCAGTCATTGTGGGGCAAGCACATCCCGCAGTTCCCAGGGCTGTGTGCTGGGCCTGGGGATAGCTCCTGCTAATATCAACAAAAGCTCTGCAGGGCATTTATAGTGCTCACAGAGCAACATTCCTTCCTCGATACTGTATGTTCCACTGCGGATTGTTCCTTGTAATCCCACCTAGGCTCTGACAAATCAGACCAATGCTCTTTCAGGCAGCTTGCCATTGTGCTTATTTTCCTCTTCATCTGCTAAAATCACCTAGGATGAGCCACGTATTCTCCTGAGGTCTTTTGTTCCCAGTATTTTCATTAGGTCCTTTGGCATGGTTTTCATAACATTACAGCTATTACTACAATGGTCTTTAAATAATAACACACACAACAAAATGTTCATGTGAGTTTGTTCTAAATTTACTGGTGATTTTTGACCGTTAGACTGCTATATCTGCCTCTGTTGGTCTCTGGATGCTGGCTTTTTTTATAAGTGTAACTATTAATGGTCCCAGTGACTTGATCTTTGTCTGACAAAAACATCTCTTAAGTGGATTAAATATAAGTAACGAATCAACTGTTGTTAGAGCTGCTCTTAACTCCAAGTATTTACCCCATGTCATCTTATCATTATCTGAGCAACTCAAACGCTATCATAGTGATTGTGATATATTTATTTAAAGTTTACATTTTTGTGCCAATAATGAGCCTCTAAAACAGTGAAAATCTGGGAGTTCTGGATCTGCTTAGCCCTATAGAGTCCTGGTGTAAGAGTAAGGAAAGTGTAAAAAAAAAAATAAAATAAAATCAGTGGATGTCAGCTGCATTTCATTAATGTGGATATCATTTTCTGTATCTTATTTCACGATCTTATGTTTCAGATATAAACAAATCTACTCTGTCCCGTAAGGAACTTCCTGCAGCCATTGCACAACACCCAGGCTTCTTGAGAAGAGGCCTTTTAAAGAACAGCTTCTCTGTATCTTTCACACTCAAAAATCTCAAACTTTTGTAGAGTTTTTATACTGATGCCATTTCCTCTCAGTAATCACTTGGAACTGTGTAACCTTCACGTGGCTGTCAGTGACTCTGTCCTGTGCTGCCCAGTTGTCCCAGGAGATAAGCCCACACATCCTCCCAACCTCTGGTGGTGGCTCTACCTCTGCTCTTTTCTTCTTCTCCCCTTCTCTTCAGAGTCTGTGCATTGTTGTGGTTTCACTGTGAGTGACTGGCAGGTTCTGTATCCAACGAACACCAGAGCCTCCCTGTGATCAGGGCATTCAAGACTTGGGCATGTGAGAAACCACTTCAGCATATGGTCCAGGAGATCACACAATCCTTGCTTATTTATGGGTAAGGAATGATGTGGGATTCACATTGGTACATTAGACTCAAACTGTTCAAGGCTGTGCAGCAAGCATGCCAACCTAAGGTACATTTCTCAGGATCCTTGGGGAGTTACAAGGAGACTTGTCCTTCAACTCCAGTGGTTTTATTTGTGTGAGTGAAATGTCATCGCTACACAATAAGAAGATTCTTCATTATCCCCAAAAGCATGATAAACCCATTTTATCTTCTAAAAAATTCATTAAGCCTATGTGTTTTGGTGGTAAATTTCTCCTGGTTGTTATCAGAACAGGAACTGGAGTGGTGCAAAAAATAGAAAGGAAAAGAATTTATTTACAGACACTTCTTGCCTGCTGACATTGGAAACTGTAGACATTTTTAAAGTGGGTACAGCAAAGCCCTAAATCTTCCCTGTTCTGTCTCAGAATTCCAAAAGGAGACTGACTTAAAAGCCTGACTGAGGAACTGGCTACTAAAGACCCCGTTCCCACACGGATGGGCCACCTCCCCTGTGATCCCTGGCCTGGATAAGAGGAGGCATGGGTCACTTCTCAGTTCACACTGGCGGTTACTCTGATTGCAGACCTGAACCACCAACAGAATGTTATAGACACTTCTCACTGGGAAAAGGTTTCATCTTATTTGGATCAGAGTTAAGCTGCACCCAGTGCTGGTGTGTATCCATGGCCTTTCAGCTAGTAGAGGGTGAAACATGGCAAGAACAAGTTTGGGAAAACAGGTAAAGTGTCTAACGCTGTGAAAACTGTAAGAAAAGCTGGATCAGAGTAGGTATTCTTAACTCCTCCAGTGCAGTAACAAAATAGAAAAAATGGATACATACCGAAAAACTCAGGTGACAAGGTGGGATTATTTTGCCTTTTGCTTGCCCTGATTTTCTGCTTGAGTGATCCAGATCTTGTAAAATGGATTTCCAATAAGAGTAATCCACACAAATCCCTCCTGTCTCTAACATGCTTGTACATGCACGGCCATGGCAAGGAAGATTGTTACAATACATAAGGAAGGATTTTCCTTAGTGAATATGTAGAGATTTCCTGGAAGTTCCACTGGAGAAAAAAAAAAAATCCCTTAAAATTTTTAGTTTTTCCTAAGGGAACTGTTGCAGTGGCCGAGTCCACATCCCCCTATGTTGCTGGTAAATGGTTTCTCCCCATGGCACTGTGCCAGAAAGTTCTACTCCTCTCCATACCCCACTGGCTCCTGGGTCTCTCTCCCCACCCCTCCCCTCTCCCATTGGCCCTTGTTGTGTCATTCAACATTGTCTCCACCCCCAGGCCTCAGATTATTGGTTAATGATGCTCTGCCCGCCCCTCCTACCGCTCAGTGTAAAACATACGCTCGCCATCGTTCGGTGTCTTTTGCCTTCTGCTTGTGTTCGGGTATGTTTCTACTCGGTCCGTGTGTGGATCCAAATAAACTCCTCGGAACTGTGAGCAAAAGATATGTCCTGTTTCTTCATCTCCGGGACGCTCTAGACTGTGTGGGAGTGACTGCCTGCGTCCAACAGCAGGCCTGGACTACGTGTTTTCGTGGATGCTGGCGAAGCACTACCAAGAGGGGCTCCATGAGGGATGCTGTGGGAAAAACGGGGCACCAGTCTATCGACCCCATGCACTATGTCAGGGAATTTGGTCCATAATACACAGAGTGTTCTTAAACATGCGCTCTGGAGTCCAGGCCTGTGCTTTAGCATGGCAGTGAGCCCATAAATGTGCAGAGGGTGCTCACCTGCCCTGTCACAGGGCAGAATCCACCTGTTGGAAAAGCATGGTCCATGGCATACACATTGCAAACCACTCTGCTGGATCACTCACACATCTGGAAACAAAGCCATGGAGGGGATTTTATTAGATGTTTTTCATGGCAAATTAGTTAACATTAACTTTGGGAAAAAATTATTTGTGAGGAAAACAGGAAACCAATTTAAAAAGTGGACTCGAGCAGGTATATATACAGAGAACTCAGTGCGAAGTTGTATGTATATATTCCACTGAAGTCAGTATCCAGAGTGGCATCCTGGGGGATGGATGGGCCATTTAAGTGTGTCTACCTTTATCTGGGTGAATACGAAAGCTGTCACTTATTACTTGGTGACTGTATTCATAGTCTCGTTTAAAAAACTGGGATAAGCAACCACGGGAAAAGCCAAACCAAAGCAAACCCACCACAAAGAAAACCAACCAACCAACCAACTAATCCAGTGAGGGGGAGGAGAGCAGGCTACACATCAGTGCTTTGCATTTCTGCCCCAAGCTTTCCACACAGCTCACAAACCTTCATAAAAGTGGGCAAATCTGACTCCATTTTGAATAATGACTAATTGATAAAGCGTTTAAATTACTTTGCCAAGGAGTTCCCATGCTCTTCCCATTAAAATTGGGGATAAATGCAAGTGCCTCTTTCCCTGTTTTGTTCTTGAATCTATTAGGAGAAACTGGTGGTGAGTTCAGTAGAGGTCAGAATATACTTTTTAGTGACTTTGTTGCTCACATGACTCAACTCCTCATGTTGATGGGTTACCATTTTATTTTGGGAGGTATCATGTTGTGGTGCGTAAAAGGTAGCTTGTGCTTCCTCAGGCTCCACAGAAACAATCACAGCACTTTTCCTCTGCAGTAATTTATGACCAAATAACAAAATATTTCAAACTCTCAAAGACTGTAACTAAATACAGCCAGCATTCCCCTACTTTCTGAATTACTAGAGGAAAGCCAAGTTCTCTGTGGTGACTCAGCTGATCAAGGGCACTTACTTGTAAGTGAACATGCATGATCACTGCACTGTGGCTGCATTGTGTTGGAATAGTGCTGTCCACAGGTTGGGGTGGGGAATGCTTCAAACCAAGCCAAGCAGCTCTTGTGCATGAAATGCCTTCCTTGAGAGCATAGAGCCATTCCAGAGGACAGGCATAAACTGTGCTGATTGTTTGTAGTGTGTCTCGGAGGCCAGATAAATGTCTGTATTTACAAAGGACCATGAAACAAACTCTGTGAGAGGAACTCTGCTGTTGGGTGAGCTCCCGTGCCAAGTGCATGGAGCCTGGAAAGGTCTGTGATGGAGGTCTAGCACAGGGGAGCTGCTGGGATGAGCTGTCATCATTTGATGCCTCTTAACCCCTTTTAAGCTCTGTAGTAAATACAGTGACTGCTGTAAAACCAGAGCTGCTGGGGTGCCAAATCTCTGTTCTCCTTGGAGGTCTTGGGCAGGAACAGAGTTTCTGATTGTGCTAGTTGGATCTGGGAGGCAGGACTGCTGCTCAGGGCACTTCTGAGGGAGGCTGCTGTCTCCTGGTGTGACACTCTGGCCTCAATTTTTTGTAATTCTGACTCATATTTGACCTCTCAAGCTGAAACCTTGTAAACTACCTTTCAGACGATTTCAGCCAAAGTAGTTGCACCATTTTTAAACATAAACCAAAGAAAACTAATTGTATTGCCCATAGTAAAAATATTTTGGAATTTCTTCTGAGAAGCCCTAGCACCTGTATGGCTCACAGAGGAAAAAATGGAAATTTGGAAGTGCATCCTCTGCATTGTGAATGCTCTTTTATCACCTTGAGGAACATCTGGGCATGTTGTAACCCTCTGAAAAGTCACACTTATTTAATGAAGTCTCCTTTATCGGCAAAAGCCTTTGTTATGGTTCAGCTCCTGTGCATGAGTGGACTTTCTGTGCATGTCCCATCACCCTCCAGGAGTGCACACACTGCCATCTGAGTAGGCTCAGCCTCAGAGATGATAAAGACAAAGGATGACTCTCCCCACACCTTCTGCTTAGCCAGGAGCTTGGGAAAAGGCACTAGGATATGGTGGTGTAAAGCAAAGTGAGGCGAAAGCTGTCCCACTTGGTTCTGGCTGCTTTTCGTGTCAGGAGGTGGGCAGAGAGCAGGAGGAAGCTGGCGGGGATGCTGAGGGCGGGGCACAATCCACCAGCAGAAAAGCTGGGATGAAAGGCTTGGAGAAACACAAGAACATCTGTGAGGCAGGATGTGGAGAAAGAACTTGGTCCTGGTTTAGGGGACTTGCTGAGACAAGAGGCTGGTCAGTAACGTGCTGAGGGTGACGTGAGGTATGGGATTAGCTGAGAGTAGGGAGACCAAGAGAAATAGAGCTGAAAGGACATGAATGCAAGAGTGCAGCCTTCCTAGAGGTCATACAGTAAAGCATTAAATATTGAAGTTCAAGCACCATTTATCCTCCAACATTTGGTGTCATGGATATCAGAAAACACCAAGTCCTGATTCTTTAGTCCTGACCCCTGTAGGGGTGTTTGAGACTAGTTCAACCTTTGGGGTTGAACTGTCTGAGAAACTGAAACCTCTGGGAGATTTCAGCCACCACCACAAGAAAGATAAATCTGCCCTAATTTGTCTCAGAAATAGGGATCTTTAGGATTTATTTTTCTGCAAAGCTGAGAGCTCAAAAGAACTTGCACTCAGCTTCATGGAGTATGCAGCAGCTACTTTCCAATCTGAGTCTGTGAAGCACAGGATCCACAGCTGTCTTTTAAGACCTGTGCAAAGGTCTTTCAGAAAAGCTTCTGCTTAAACTCTCTACAATCGCAGATTTTACCTTTTGGAAATTAGCAAAAAAATTTGCAAGTCCTTAATGGACAGTGGAAGGATACAGGGGAGACCAGAGACACTTCAAAATCAGTTTCCTCTTATGAGGAGGCCAGTTCTGTGGAGCCATGGTTAAGTATTTGGGTTTTTGGTTTGGTTTAAGGTCTTTGGGCCCCTGTCTGCCAAGGCTCATCTTTTCTGATGAAGATAAATTGCCTCTGCCCACCAGAGCTTTCAGTTTTAGATCCAGCTGGGATATGCTGGTAATCCTGAGATACAAAATTGTCTTCTGAATATGTTCCATTTGACTTCAGTTTTGTAAATTCAAACATTAGCTGGATACTATAAATAGGCAAGATGTGCAAGGAGGCCAAGTCAAAAATGTGCAGAAACCATGCCTTTTTTCCTTAGTGCTATGCTTCATCATATGTAATATTTTTCATCTGAAAAGAAAACGGCATCCACATGCTTTGTGGCTGTTGTAATTAACTGGACATAATGAACCATTGAATTTCACACTTCAGAGAAGTAGATTGAGAAGGATGGGTAATTTTTTCTCAAGTTTTTCTGCTTTTAGTGGAAAGAGGTAGTTTTCTGCAAGATTGGGTAGGGAGCAGAAATACATCTGGTTTATATTACGTGATGGCTGGATTTTGGCATGGAAAAAGATGGCACTTTAAAAAAGGAAAGAAGAATAAAAAGGAAAAGTTTGGCAACTTCAGAATAGAGCAACAATTACAAAAACTATCTTAAAATTCCCAGGATTTGTAATTTTTTTTTTCCATGCTTGCATTTTTCTGATGTTAGTGGTGTTAAATGAGTGAGAGGAAATTCGGTTGGATTTTGTGAAGTTCAGATATCTGTGTGAAACAATCCCCTTTATTCAGGTTACCCCCACAGCAGCTGCTGTGATTTGCATGCAAAAAGCATAAGAAGCAAGAAAAACTGTTGGACCGTAATTTTTTTTCTTGTGTTTACTTCAGCCAGCCAACGTGAAGTTTTAAAGGGGGTCACTCTCTTAGCTGGTCTCATCTATGGAGATGAGGCAGGAGCAGGATTAATGCAGAAAGTTTTGGAAACAGAGCCATGAGGGTCATCTTTGTGGTGGGAGAGGGGAAAATTTATCCAGCAATGCAAGAGCACCTGGTGATGTGTCCCCCGATGCAGTTTGCAGTGTTTCTTTCCTTTGTAAATTCACCCAGGAAACAGGTTTTGCTCCCCTCACAAAAAACCATGAAGAACTAAGGCTCTACTCGGGTTATAGACATTTGCATCTTGGGGTAGAGGTGTAGCCCAGGACAGTGAACACCTGCCTCGGTTTGAGCAGGGCTGCGGGTGTGACCTCTGAGTGCCTTCCAAGGGTGGAAGGAAGCAATGCATTCCCTGGGGCGGCTTCTCACACTCTCCAATTTTGGGAGTGCAGGGGTTCACCCCCCTGCAGGGCTGGGGCCTGGGGAGATTGGGAATCTGCTTCCCCTGCAGTGAGGTCTGAGGATCTGGGACTTTTTTTACCCTCAGGTTGTTCAGCAGCCGAGCTGAGCACTGGAACAAAATACGTACTGAGTGATTTTTAAGTAAAAGTTAATGTGAAGATGTGGGAGTTAACACCAATGTAAACACATTATATTTAAAACGGGTTTCAAATGTAGTAAATAAAAAAAAAATAGTGTTCCTGCTCTTGAAATTCCTTAAGAACATTTTTCCTTCCAAGCTGTGATTGAATTAGATTATATTTTATTAGACATTCATTACAAATTTTAAAATACTGCTATAACACATGCACAAAGGAAAATCATTTGGAACAATTGTCTTTAGGCATTCATTGAAATCAACCACAAAACAGGAATATTTTATGTCAGTTATCAATGTACTCAATGTGTATATCTAAAGTGCATTATGTTACCAAAAATATAGAAAGTCAGCAGCACCAAGATACGTTCACAAAATAAATACACCAGTCAACAAAATAAATTATAGTAAATGTGACAATAATAATTGTCTTAGCCTTGGCCAAAAAAAAAAAAAAAGGAAAATTCACAATAACCAAATGTGCAGTTTCAGAGAGCAATGTGGGGAAAAGATTTTATTCTGAGCATTTACAATATTTACAGGTAATAAATATTTTAATACTTCCCATATGTTCACTATTACAGAATACTGCAATATGTCTTCCAAAAATCTCGTGCTGAAAATGTCAGCGCCTCCTGCAAAGCAAAAAAAAAGGACAGGGAAAACAGAAAAATTAATTAATTTTCCTTTCAAATGTGTGGACCAATCAATATCAAGAGTGCCACAGGTTGTAACAGGTAGCTTGCTAGCAACCATTTGCAATAAGAGGTCTGTTTTACCATGTCACAGTTTTAGATATCTCTTCAAGACTTCTGTTATGTTTTTCTCAATGCATCTCCTCCAGCAGTGTGATTACTTGCAGTTTATAACACACTGAGGCCTTTGTACCCTCAGAGGAATGGAAAGGGGCTTTTTTGTTGTTTTTTTAGAGCCTTAAGTGAGAAGATTTCTGAGTGCTACAGGCAGAATTGTATCACCCTATGATAAAAATGTCAGGTGCTGACAAAGAAAAAAATGCAATTGGAGAAAAGCAAAATTAGTTTTGAATATATGGAAAAGGAAGTCCTTGTTAGCCCTATGGTGATGCTGTGTTAACTGCTGGGTGTGATGCCATGCCCTGATTAAAACAGTGCCACAGGGCTTATTTGGCCTCTTTGTCCCGAGAGACTACCCCTTAGTCAGGGGGCTGTGGTCTCTGTGAGTAAATGCTACTGAGGGCTTGGATTGAGCAGACCCTTGAGAGCATCTTTTCGAGTGTTTACTGAGTGAAAAGGCTTTGATCCTGAAACTTTCCCCCAGGGAGCCAGAAAGCTTGGTCCTGAAAGAAAGGAACTATCTCGTCCTCTTATCCTCCAGCTCCTGTTGCATTCAGTCCAGCTGAAGCCATCATCTGCACCCAGTCCTGAGATCTAGGAGTTTTCTAAGGGGTGCTGCAGTCTGGTATGAGCTCTCCCCCCATGAGAACAAAGCAAGGGCCTGCTCCAACCCTTTCAGTGCATTCCTTGTACTGCAACATGAAGTTGCTCAGGGGTGCTGCAGGAAATGCTGAAGGTTTGGGCGTTTTTCCCTTCCCATGTGAATGGCGTATTTTTTTTAGTGGTTCCCTGGGAAACATCCAAGGGTGGAATGTGGAGTTACAGGATGGAGTGGGATTCTCTCTGCTGCTGGACTGATCACCATAGCTGGGAGTAACATTCCAGGTGGCAAAAGTGTGTGGGTGTGAGGCAAAACAAAATTCGGATCCTGGAGAGTTTAAGAGAGTTTAAGAGGGTTTTCTTAACCTACACATGGAAACAGAGGTTACATTTATCATTAGGGAGTTTACTAATTCAAAAGGTTTTTTAGGAAATGAGGTAAGAGCAACTTAATTAGAGTGGAAATATAGCTGGAATGTCCATGAGAAATAAATTTAAAGTGCCTGGAATGGAAGTGCTAGCATGAAGTTCCTTAATAATTAGCTAGCAATAATATTAAGGTCCATTTCAGAATATATTCCAACAGGTGTAACAATGGCACATAATTCGTACAGCATGGTTGTGTAGTGTGTCTGCACTACTCAGGCCTATTTCTAAGAGGCCTAAACTGACATTATCAGTTTAGGCTTGGTTTTAAAGTTTAAGATAAGCCAGATCTTTACAGGGCCCTATGTACTCATGATAATTTGCATGCTACATTCTGTGATTTTGACCGATGTTTTGCAAGTTTGGATTCTTTCATGAGATACTCCTTGTAGTGATGCCTCTTTCCTGGTGTTATGAAAATGAATCTAGACATAGTTAAAGGGGTTGGGGTCTTTACCTCAGTATTTTAATCAGGATCCCGTTTGATGCATCCACTTCACCCAGGTGACAGTGTGGCAAAATGCACACACCCCGTTAATCACATACACCGGTTATAGACTTTACACATTAGCATATCTAACAAGGGGGCCCAATGATGGGGTTGGGGTAGGCTAAGCTCTAGTTTACAGAATCTGTCCTGCTGGGAGACCTTGGGTTCCTGAGATAGTAGGAATGTTTGGTCTCCCTGGCTCTGCAGTTCTGGGGTGTTTAGTCTCAGGTCCTGCAGAACACTTACAAAACACTAAGTACTGAACTAAGTTAAGGGTTATGAGTATGCATTCTAATACTTGTGGATACAGAACACTGTGTAAAAGGTATATAAAGAAAAGACCAAAAATCATTCCAGCATCAGTAGTAAGTCAAAAGATCTAGAGGTGACATTATTTTAGTTCATTTTTTACTGTCCTAAACTCAAATTTTTGTTTTCAAGACTGATCAGAGAGAATTGACATGAAGGTTTTAATCCATGGTGTTGAGCAGCAAAGAAGCACAGAGATATAGTGAAAATCATGCTTAAAGTTTATGTATTTTGTCAGCCTACTGGGATAACTAAAAACTAGTGTAGTAGAAATTTTTTACGGCTAAACCAACACATTCTCTGTACTTGTGAAGGAGGAATTCCATTTTCCTTTTTTAATGGATCCTCTTTTTTTAATCATCTCCAATTAACTTTCTAAAATATAGGTTATTTTTAGGAATCTGTGAGAAATGCTGCATTTGGCTGTTGGACTCCACTGTAAAGCTGAGAGCCTTCAGCTATCCAGCCATACTTCAAACAGGAAGGCTGAACTGGGAAATCAACAGCAGCTCTTTTATATATCCCATTAGATGGAAACCAAAGACAGCATACCAAGAAAAAAAATAATGGTTGAAATGCCTTAGGATGTTTTTTCTTTACATTCTGGATTTCTTTGTGCTCAAGACAGGTGTTATTTACTGGCCAACAATGGTCCCTTGACATTGGGTACCTCCTGAGCAGAATCCTGAAGTTTGCCTTTCCTAAGGTGCTGAGACAAACCAGTGTCTCTTAACTTCCCTCCTACCTGCTACAGCCATACCAACTGGTTTTGGTCTAGGATACTCTGGTTTATGATCTGGGATGGACTGGTTTATGGTCTGGGATGCCCTGGTTTATGGTTTGAGTGCCCAGCCCCAAGTGGTGGTACCTCCTGTAGATGCCAGCATAAGCTGAGGTGATGGAGCACATTGCAAGCCGTGGCCTGTAAAGCTTAACCCCAGGCTGGATTTTAGTAAACCCCACAGCTGGTGTCTCTTTCCAAGGGATTTACTGCGAGCAAGTGGCAAAAGTGGAGGAGGAGAGAAAAGGATGGGGTTTTGCTGGTGAAATGCAAACATTCCAGGGGAACTAGGGAATGGAGTCCTTGCCTTTGTCTGTAAGTATGCAGATTTCCACTCAAGCTGAAATGACTACAAGGGGATGAGGCACTTGGGACACCTAGGCTGATGTCTCCAGGCCACTGCACTAAAAAACCCTTCACTGTCATGCATGAGGGAAGCATATTCCTCTCCAAGAGCAATGCTAAACATTTTAAAGCAGTTTCACGAACTGGCAGAAGGATGGAGCAGAATTAAAAGGAATAATGGCAGCAAAAGTTTTGTGGTGAAAGGTTGGTTGCGTTTGCAGATATTACTTGAGAGAGAATTTTTCCATATTCTCCCCTAAGGTTAAACAGTAAAATGAAAGACTGTAAAGTCAGGGTAGGAAAGTTGCCAAAAAGGGGAGTTTTGAGAAGAAGGAAAGAAAACTTCACTTTTTAGAAGTTTTATAGATGCAAAGCCTTAAATAAAAGTCAAAGCTTTCAATCTGCTGAGGCCCAAGTGTGGGGCCAAGATATGATATGAGATATGCTATGGTTAAAGCAGGAAAGGAAATTTTTGTGTCTGTGATGTGTTTCCTTTTTGCAGAAATGTCTTCACTTGCTACTCAGCTTCAGGAAGCAGGTAATAAGTTGCTTACATGAATCACAGTTCATAGGAAAGAAAGGCTTTGTCCCCAGTAAGTGAAAGGGGCACTTATCTGCAGAAAGCACCTTGAGACTGTGCTTGAAAAGCCACTGCCCAGTCATGAGTACAAAGATCTGCATTTACTCCCAGTTTCAGTGAGGCCTTGGCCTCTCACACCAAGGGATAACAATTTCAGTAAATACATGGCACACTCTCCAAAAGAATATGGCAGAATTACCTTAAAGTGTGATTATGTGTAGTAACAGAGATGTCCAAGAGTGGGGTCTCAGTCTTGACGTCTCCATACATGCTGTAATTTAGCCAAGCTGAGCGGGTTCGCCTCTTTTTTCTTCTCTTGCTCCTTACGTTTTCCAGGCTTCACTTTCTTTTTCTTCCCTGACACCTTCAGGGGCTGCTCCTTGTAGGTCTGTGATTTGTTTGTCTCCTGAGTTAGGTATCTGCCCTCATCTTCACTGCCAAACCGGACAGGGTAGTTCTTCGTGTTGGTAGCAGGTTTAGGGTTAGGTGACACCTCTGAAGTCGCACGGATCTCTGCAGTGTTGACACCTTCGATTAAATTCTGAAGGAATATTCTTCTTCGTAAGTCTTGGATTGACTTGCCCTTGTCATGCAATAGCTGGTGCTCTGACACAGCCCGTTTGCTAAAGAAAGAGAAGAGATGTTGGGGAAGATGAAATAGGAAAGCCTTATAGATATGATTACCTTCTAAAAGATGTTGGAAATATGGAAAGTATAATTGAAATTGAGATGAAGACAAGGTTTGAGTTTAAGAGTAACTAAGAAACAATGGTATAACTGGCTGAAAGTAATCCTCCTTCTTGATAGAACAATACCCTCTACCTAGGTAGGTCCAAAGGTCAGAACAAACCCTGCCTGCCTGGTAGGAGATTCCCAAAAGCAGTTTTTTTAAGGTTCAAAATATAACCCCATATGGTAATGTAATGATTCTTATAGGTTGCATACAAATATTGTAGAGTTTGTAACTTGTTTCAGATTGGTTAAAGAGAATTAGAATATTCAACAGAGAAGATAATTTATTGTATAGTAAACGACAAATCACTCTCTTTTTACTCTCTCCTTTTACCTCTTTCTCTCTCTTTCTCTGACCTGCTTTGAGCTGTGTCTTGCAGCCCAGCAAACCTCTCACACCCGTACTCTTTCACAATAAACTCCCACGCTCTAAACCCATCTTTAGAAATCTCTCTATTCTATTTTACCCCTATAACCAAATTCCACAGAGTTAAATCCTTCAAAGAGAGGAGAGGGAAAAAATATTTAGGATTTGATTATTGTCCGTGCTTTGGGGAGCTCCTCTCTTCTCTGGCTGTGGTGGTGACTATGACTGTGTATCAGGCTTGGGGACATCAGTGAAGTCAGACTGCTGGAGAAAGTCCTGCTTCTTCCTCAGAGCAGCTGCTCCCAGCTGAGAAGTGAAAATCCTAAGTGGGTAATAATTCCCAGCTGTCCGATCACGCACCACTGGATTAGTCACTGCTCTGTTCTAGGAAAGCATCATGACTCTTAATATATCCCACCTAAGGCAGTAAACGCAGAAAGGCGTCAGAGATAGGAAAACTAAAGGGTCACATAATGCAACAAGAGAGGGGAAACCCAGCACCTGTACTGGGGCCAGAAGCCCCAAATATTTGGTCGCTATGCAGCACTATTCTAGTGATTTTCTTCTGCTCAGTCATGTACTTCAAAAACATAAACAAGCACGTAAAAGTGCATTTTGTTCCTAGATTTAAGTGCAATAGCAGGAGCATAAGGGAAAAATATTTGAATTTGAGTGCCTAAAACACAGGCACTTCAGTCCACAATGAGCTACTCAAGGAGGCAGCCTGAGCATCAGCAGAGATGAACCTCAGCCACTCCTGTGTCTAATTATGGTTTTAGATGCCTTCCTAATATTGCTTTAAGTGTGAAATTTTGGGGCCAAATTTCTTGTCTGCTGTGCTATTTGAGTTTTGTGCTCACCCTCTCCACTGAAGAGCATCCTGGTTTGTTGGAGTGGTTTTTTACAGAGTTTATCCTGACCTTTTGGTGCACTGAGCTCTGCCTTGTTTTTGAGGAACTGGGACATGAGTAGCTATCTCTCTTTTAGAGATGCTGTGCTGGCAAGGAATGTATTAAACTTCTGAGGAGAGAAGAAACAAATGGATAATAAATAGAAACCTCTAAATAATCAGAGAAAATGTGAGGAAATAACATGACCTTTTCTTGAAGTGGCATAGATGAACAGCGGCACTGTGAACCATACACAGAGCACAAAGCTTGGATTTTAGCTAAGTTCCCATGAATACAATAATACAGTTTATCCTTCCAATTGCTCTGCTCCAACATGCAGAGTTTGGCTATGGAATCTCTCCTCTTGCATCAGGGTATGGCATGTGACTGGATTTTCACTGGCCAAAGACATTCCATTCACTGCTTGCTTGTCCTATAATCATTTGGTCAATTAGCTGGGTAAGAAGTGCTTTCTGCATGTGGCTAAACTGGAAGAAGACCGATCATTGTGAGTGAATATTCCTCCCTTCCATCCCATCCCTCTTTTTCCTGCTATGTTACCAGATTTCAAAATGCAAAATATTTGGGAGTGTTTTGCAGTTTCTCAGTTCCTTCAGCCAAACTTTTTAGATTTATATCTTGATCAACAGTAGAGCTGTTGGAAGTTGTCAACTTCAAGTAGCTCTGGTTTAAGAATATCCCTTTCAATATTTGCCTTTGTAGGGCTGCACTTTTTGAGTATTGGGAAAGTGATGGATTTAAGTCATACTGCATCTTTATTGCTCAGTGCAAAATTCAAACCACAGCTTTTCCCCTTTTCACAATGAGACTGGAAGATGACTCACAAAATTTTGCTCGAAATCAGCTCTACATGTATTGAGGTTTGTGATCACACATGTATTCAAGTATTGTCTGTGTTTCAAGTGTCCCAAAACCATTTTTGGATGACTTCAGTCTTTAGGGAAAATATTTTATGTCCGTCTATTAAACATTCCTAAGCAAAAATGCAATATGATAATCCTAAGCTGATCCCATGTCATGTCTTTCTCTTCAGTGCAGCTGTGACAATTAACGCGAGCTCATTATCTCCCCCAAAAGAATTTTTCTGACTAAGAGTCATCTCCAACACCCTTCTCATTAGGGTCAGTCCTATCAGGCCAATAAAACCAGCACCCTGGGCTCCTCTGAGTGACTCTCTCTGTGCTGCCTGTCAGGCTGCCCAGAGTGACTCAGGTTGCACCCTGAGCTTCAGTAATTATTTCTTGGGAATTTTACATGGGAAATGCAGCTTTGCTTCTTCTCTTCTAGATCATAGAAAGTGTATGAAATCTTAGTGTTTTAGGAGTCTAAACCAGTGTCTCATGTGATGAGCAAAGCTTTCCTACTGCCTCTTGTGAACTACCAAGGATGATTCCTTTTATCATAGACAGCCTAAAGCTGCCTTAATCCTCTAATGTGTATTTGGTCAACTTCCCCACTGTGACAAAATCTTGACTCTCGAAAGCCTGTTATTAAAGTCCTCTTGATTGAAAACCTATTCCATTTTACAGAACTGAAACCTAAACATTTGGTTCCAGTACACATAAGGCAGTCAGAGAGCATTAGAAAATTTACATCTTGAGTGAGTATACATTTCCAAAATAATGCAGAAATTGACGTGTGAGTGGTTGGTGTGCCAAAGAGGGTGAGTTTCTCTTTAAACGTCTGTATGATATTTAGCATCAAGTCTGGCCCCGAATAGCATTTTGCTGTTCCAAATGATTGTATAGCATTACACAGTGTTATATTTCACATGACTTTTACTACTCAGCCAGACTTAAGGATTACATTTTGCCTACCAGCTTCCTTTGCATGCTCTAGATCAAAAATCTCCTTGAAACACAGATGTGGTAGATATATATCTCTTTGACCTTCTGCCTCCTTCTGCTTCAGTAATTCAAACAACTCCCACGTTTGTAAATCATGGAGAAAGATTTGCCCAAGAAGACTGATGTAAGAAGTGCTTCATAATGGAGATATCAACAATATCTCACCCACACACTCAGAGTAGTAAGGCAACAGAGACTGGAATGATTGCATTTACATATTGGCTATGATACGGAAAAAAATATTAGGCTGTTAGGGTTAAGATGACCCACTAGAGGTCCCTTCCATCCTTCTAAAAAAAACCTTTCCTTCTCCTACCCAAACCAAGAGCAGTAAATTCTAAGCTTACATGTGGCAGGCACTTTTGAGAGAAGGATGATGATGGTTTGTACTTGACCAGAGCATCCAAATTAATGACTGGATCTGAGTGCATTGTGTACATATGAAACTGAATGTCTTGTCATGGGGAGAGCAGCAGAAATCCATGGCTTGTGACTATCCTGACTTCACGTACTTCCAGATAAGCTTCTTTTTTCGTGCACATTCTCCTTAATTTTTTTTTCCTTCAGATATCCTTGAGATAATCTAACAGTTCTAAAAGGCAACTTTCTTCAAGGTGCCACTTTCTATCTCAGAGAGCTGCTCTTATTTAGCTGTTATTATTCTTGACTATTCATGTTGGGTTTGATCCTAAATTCAACAAAATAACTGAGGAGGATTTAGTCAGCTCTCTGGATTTTGCAAGACTGAGTGCCCTTGCCACTGACTCCAAAGGGAAGGAAATCTGCTCAACCTATCTCAGGCTTAGAAAAAATACTTTTAACAGCTCTAGGGACATGATGCTGCGATGTCTGGACATGATGATGAAAATACGTAATTTCATTTTGAGGCATTACTGTGTTTCTCAGAAGTTCTTTAGCAGCTAAAGCACTCCTATAACAAATAACATGTCTGGAAATCTTTTCTTGGGACAATTTGCTATTGCTTTCCATGGGAGATTTTCTTCAGCAAAGTCTATAGGACTAGGCCTACGTAATTCTGATTATTTTTGCATGTCTTTAATAATGTGTTTCAGTATTTTCATCCATTACTGGTTTAAGCTTTTGACTGAGGAAAAAAAAAATCTCGAAGCCCAAGCAAGTTATTAACCATTAACTCTAGGAATGGTTTGTGGTGATATTAAAACAGGACACGTGTTTGAGTGTGGTGTCTGTGTTTGTGCTGTGCCCACAAACAAAACTACGTGAATGCCACTAACTGACAGCTGACTGGTTTTTTGTGTGTGTTTTATATGCCAGAGAAAAGAGGGAGCTGAGAAATGTGTTTTCACTGGTTAGCTTACACTTTTCTTCCCCCTTTTCAGGACAGAATTGGGATGTTGGGAAGACCTTGAATCCTGACCTTTAAAAAACAAGTGTTAGAGTTATGCTAACTTCAAAAAGAGAAAGATTATTTCTTTGCAAATCTAAATTTTTTAACAACCAAATTTGGCTTAGATCCAGTTCAGTTTCTTAGCCAAGAAAATAAGGGCATTTAACTCCAATTATTTTCTTTTTTTTTTAATTTATTGTTGGAACTGAAGTTTGATTCCCCTATATAAAATCGTCCCAAAAGAAAGAAATACCCCAAGAACAGCTTTCAGGAGTAAAATGCAGTTAAATGTTAATGGACTGAGAAGAATACACTGTAACATAATCATAACATGTTCTACACAATTTGCTCTAGGAGATTTGTAATAGCTCTCTGCCTGGTGCCAAATTTTAGGTGTGCCTGAAGTCACTTCACCTGGGGTATATATATTACTTTTCTTTTGAGTGTTTGGTTTTTTTTATTATTATTATTCTGTCTGTTGCTTAAATGGCAGAAGAAGTGCAATTTGGAGATGTTGTCCTTATGTATGTAATAAAACATTTACAAGGAAACCCATCTGAAATTGTTTGCTGTGTCATGTTTCCCTGTAAGTTGTGATCGGATTTTCCAGCACTCTTTCTCCAACTTGGCTTCCTTTGGAACTGATTAACAATACAGCCCTCCCCAGTATGACTGAGGTGTTTCTTCCTTAGAAAATCTGATGCAAGTCCAGAGGAAGCCAGAGAGTTAGGTGTGTGAGACAGTTGCTCCTGCATCAGCCCCAAGGCTTCTCCTGCACTTTGCATACGGGTATTATAAACCAGGGTGATTATTTTGGAAGGAGCAAAAAGATAATTTCCTGAACTGACTGTCTTAAGTTACACTATCATTTATCAAAAAATATGCCTCTGCCTCTAAGTAGGATACTGGATTCCCTCTGTATTTTTTTCCCCTGAAGTGGCAGAAATCCAAAGAAATTGTTCAGTACTTCAGTGTCACTATGGCCCTCACCTCTGCGTGTTTCCCCTACCCTTATCAATACTGGCTCCACGCCAGAGCCGAGGAAGTTTCTGATATTTTGTGTAAGACACAGCATTTGGATAAACCGGGATGCTCCCTGTGAGGGTCCCTGCCAACAGCACTAAAACCACCCAGCTGTGTCGGAAGAGAAGTCCCTCAGCTTTCACACCTCCTCCCCCAAAGGTTTGTGAGGTCAAACAGCTGCAGAGCTCCCTTTGCCTGCCCCCAATGCCTTTTCCTGACTATCGGGAACAGCCGGAGAGCACCTGGGGCAGGTAACCCGGAGGGGCCCCGCGCAGAGCCGGCAGCGCTGCGGAGCCTCCCGGGCTCCCTCCCTCCCTCCCTCCCCACCGGCCCCGCCGCCGCATCGAGGGACAATAAAGAGAAAGAAAAGAAGAAAAAGAGAAACTCACAGTCTGCGGCTGATCCCCTCTACTGATCTCCCGTAGGAGGGCACAGAATAACTCAGCAAGAACACTGCGAAACTCCACTGCTGGAAGAGTTTAGCGAACATTTTATCCTCCGAGGCTTATAATCTGCAAGGAAAGGGAGATCAGACCCGAGGGACAGATGCGCCAGCGCCGTCCTCAAGGAGTCCCCGCTGCGGCTCTACCAGCTCCGAGGCTCTGAAGGAAAAACAAACTTTCTGAGCTCTCGGCTCACTCCTTCCAAACTTCGCTCTGTCTCTCTCCCTTCCTTGCTGTCTGCCTCTCCCTCCCTCCCTCTCTCCCTCCCTCTGTCTCTCGCTACCCGCAGGCAAGATCTCTCTCGATATTAGTTCAAAAAGCATCTAGCTCTCATTTGAGCAGGATTACAGCGGGGTCCAATGAGTTCCCTGAGCCCAGTTTAGTTCTGGTCCGCTAAGCCACTCTCTCAGGGCTTTATGTTACAGTAGAAGCCTTCTTTGCAGATAAGGAAAGATTCCTAACAGCTCAGCTGCTCACTTCTCTGTAAACACACGCGCGGACACACAAACACACAGAGACTGAGGCGGGAGCCGGGATGCATCTCCACATGTGTCTTTCAGTATACCTCTGCAAAAAAAAATGGGTTAGGTTCACGTCTCCAGCTGCCGGGAAGTTTTGTTCCCCAAGAGTGACAAGAAGAGAGAGAAGCGGTGACAAGGAGAGACAAGCAAAGGTTGCTGCCCATCCGGAGAGCCCGAGAGATCTGGGAGTGGTAGCCTCGGGAGGCTCAGGGGCTGGGAAGCATGCTTGGCTCGGCAGGTTGGACTGGGCTGCAGCCTGCGATGTTCACGCAGGCTGTGAAATCTCCCAGAAGCTGAAGCTTCTGGGAGACCTGCGGGAGCACGGAGGGTTTTGCAAAGAGATGGCGCCCTAGGAACATGTGCGGAAGAGCGAGAGCCCGGACGGGATACCCACAGCAAAACGGAGACTGGGCTCTCCGGGCCCGCAATCAAAAAGGAGAGAGGAAAGGGAAACACCCGGCAACACATGCACTCAGCGGACCCCAAGGACTGCGGCCAAGCTCTCTGCATCTTCTGCAGCCGGACATATCTCTAGCTCACCTTCCAGCTCTCCCTTTTTGTGTTTATCAACGGGTCAGCGCCTCCCCTGCCGCAAGGATTTCTCCCATCGGTGGGAGCACTTTTTAGCTCAAGCCCCAGAGCCCGGGACTGTGGCCGCCTTTCCTTGCACGCACCTACCGCCGTTGGTCGCCGTTCCCCTATTAGCCAGAGGGTCGGTTCCTAATGATGCTAATTGTACGCTAGTGAAGGGACCGGGGAGCTAAGGGGAGGGCTAGGGGAAGGACTCGCCGTCTATGAACACAGGCGCTCCTGGCCAAAAAAGTAAACTAGTGGAAAGTTTTCTCCTCCTCTCCCTTTTACGCCTTCCACTTCGCCCTCCTTCAGCCTGGCCAGAGCTCTGCAAACCAGTGCGTCAAGTTGCGCTCCCGTGCGAGGCGGGCAGCGCCGCCGGCCTGCAGGGACAGCGGTGGCCGGAGGCGGTCGGTCAGCCCCGTTTATCCCCGCACCCCGACGGGCGCCGACGGCCGGCAGCCCCGCAAGCTCGCCGAAGGCACCAAACTTTTTTATCCCGGGACAACACTTGTGTGAAAACCGAAGGTAACGCAGCCCGCCTGTCCCTCCAGCCTGTTCGCCCTGGGAGCTGCCCCGGGCTGCTACCAGGGGACACCAGTACACAGCCAGGGTGCCCGTGCACCCCTTGCCCTCACTGCCGGCGGCTCTCCCAGCGGGAATGCCGGGCACGCCGATCTCCTCATGTCCGACGTCTCTGGCCGGGCCGTGCCATCGCACACCTGGGGTCTCCGGCTCGGTCCCGGCAGCATCCCGAGAACCCTCGTCCCTCCGCGGGGCTCCGCCGAGCCCGCCCGAGTCCGCTGCCTCCGAGGCCACTGGGGTCGCTGGTTGTGCCGCTGACCGCCTGATTTACAGGGAATGCTTTCCCAACACCCTCGCAAGCCGCAACAAAACACTGAGGCGTGCCGGCTGGTTGCTCTTTCTCGTCCTGCCTCCAAATTATAGAAGGCTCTCCGGAGAAGATTTAGGTGCAAAGCAAAGCGTTTTTCTACCTGCAGATTATTTTAAGTTAAAGGACACCTGCTGCCACAATTTAAAAGCCCAGATTCCACGCCACACAGGCTAATAAAACCGGCAACACGAGAGCTGAAATAGAAATAATTCTGAAAGTATTAAGTCGTTTATGCTGTAAATAAATTCCCTGGGTACGTGGTAGGCTGTAAATTAAAATGTATAGTTAATAGGCGTCTTTGATTCACACTGGCTTTTCGACTAATTAAAAATAATTATGAGATCCCCTGAAAATAATCCCCTCACACTCATAGGTGAATTGCTCATATTAAAAGTAAAATGTCCATCAAATATTTTTAGATTCCCTCTTCCCCAGAAATTAATTTTAAAAATCCCCACACCAAAAACCAACACACATCATCCCTTACAGACTCAGAAAAACAAATAGCCTCTTTAAACTCAGAATCCTGAAGTTTCTTTACAATTTATCACTTCACCTTTTCCTTGAGTTACTGCTGTCTGAGCCTCTCAGAGATCACCCTGGTCAACAGTGGTTGCTCTTCTCAGCAATCGCTTCCAAAACTATTCTCTATGCTTAAAAAGGGAAAAAAACAAAAAAACTAAAAGAAAATTTTAAAAAGAAAAAAATAAATAGACAATACCTTTCAAAAATCCAGCCTACAGAGCTTTGCTTATCCCTGTAACATATTAGGGCTAAATAAAGGCTGTTAAAAGCAGGTGCTTTTCTCCCTTGCTGCTCTTTTTATTATGAGGAACAGAAGCTTCCCCTACTATATATAGTGAGGGAGACCCTTGCTTTTATTGAAAAGATCAAACTTGTGACATCACTAACCACCTTCCTATGGCTGAGTTTGCCTCTTCTCTGTCTTAGTGGGCTTGGGAGGAAAAAAAAAAACAAAAAGGAGAGGGAAGGAAAAAAAAAGAACGATGGCTGTGCTAATACGTCAGGAACTGAGCAATGTCAAAGCCGTTTAGGAACTCACTATCACCCCAAGTCCCCCCGCCCCCCGCCCCCCCCCGCCCCCCCCGAGGGCGGTTATCTGCAAGGACCGGCGCAGCTCTTTGTCACCTGTCAGGTACACAAATAAGCAAACTCACGTCGTCGTGAGCAAACTCCTGTTCCCAAGCCTCACCGTAAGCCTGAGCCCTCCTCCGTGGCAGGATGGGGAGAAAAATCCCCTCACCTTCCCTTCCCCGCAGGATGTCGCCGGAGATTCTCTCCCGGGAGGCACCCGCGGCTCCCCCCGGCCGGGCAGCTCACGGTGTCACCTGGCCTTGGAGGGGTGAGAAGGGATGAGGCTGGACTTGAGGGCGGACCGGGGAAACTGGGCGCGAGTCCAGTCCCCACACCTGCGCCACACATCGCTCTGTGGAGCGTCCACGGGCACGGCTGGCCCGGTGTCTGGGAGAGGGAAAAACCCCACACTTTTGTGAGGCTTTCACTTGCCGGGGCCTCGGTTACAGCAGGGGCTCCTCGCCAAGGCGAGCAGCTTGCCCCGGTTGTTTCTCCAGCCGGGATGCAAGGAGGGAACCGAGCGTTTTGTCCGAACTGGGCAAGGCTTCAGCCGCGGAGAGGCGAGGCAAAACCCCGTGTTTACCTTTCTGGCCAAGCCCTCTCTGCCGCGACGAGGCAAACCTTATCATTTTAAGTTTCCTGACTCCACTTTCTCCCGTCTACCCGCCTCGAAGACAATAAGAATTTGGAGGGATGCCGGGCTTGGCTTCTGCCTCGTTTTTCCATACATATTAACAGGCATAAATCAGCTTTCCTGCGAGGAAGCTGACCTGGGAGCTTGGCTAGAAAGATACGTCCTTGTTCCAGGTTTGGCACGTAATTCCCGAATGGGGAATAGGGCCAGGGGCTGCAGGCGGGTGTGTGACCAGGCTCCCACAGAAGCCACTCAGGAGGGAAACAAAAGCCAGCGAGTGGGGCAAGTTGAGCTCTTTGGGGAGGAGGTGCCCTTGCAGCCTCGGGGAGGCCGAGGGAAATAATGACTAAACCCCTGCCAGTGCTCGGAGACGGTGAAATCCTCAGCTCCTCAAACTTCCCATCCTTCATGTCTGTGAAGTTCCGTCTCTCCCTCCTCCCTCTTGTTTAATTGACAATAAAGTATTTTCGTCATTTCCCCTCCCGGATTTCTATAACCTCAGTTGCACTCGTCCAGGGCTTCGGTTCAGGCATGGAGTTTAACCTCCCCAGTCTTCCCAGGGTGGAAAAAAATGGTGTTCAGTAAAAAAACACAGGCGTGCTGACTGCTGGAGAGTCTGACGGGGAAGGCACAGCCGTGATTGCTGGACTCGTCCTGCGAGGACCAGAAATCCCCTGATTTGCTCAGCCTCTCTGATCCAGCGATATTAAAAGCCAGTGAGCGCAGCCCTCTGCAGGCAAGGTGTGAAGCCCCAGAATAATTATGCAAGGCTCCGATGGTGGGCTTGAGGACAACGTCGCTGGTAGCAGACACGACTGCTTGCAGATTGAGACAGACTTTCCAACACACACTCATTTTCGCCCACGACCTAGCCCTGCTGTGCTCTGCAGTGCCCAGTTCTTACGGAGGGTGCTTTCCTCTCCCCTGACTCCCCATGGCCGTCTGGGATGAGAAACTCCCTCTTCCACGTCTGACGTAGTGTCATCTTCGCACTGAGTGAAAAGATTGCTCGGGGAAAAAAAGAAACTCTCTTTTCCCGTCCCCATCAGCAAGCCCCAGATGTTCCATGGCGCTTCATGCGAGCGTACTAATGTCCTTTATGAAACCATTGTACAGTAGCTGAGC
>JAHLSL010000059.1:882415-943667 GCA_025920805.1 Petroica traversi
CATCCCAGACCTAAAAACCTTTTTGATTTCATCTGTGATGAATTAATATTTTTCAATGGTTGAAAAAACCAAATGTTTAGCAAAGGAAAAATTCCCACCTCACAATTATTCTGAGCAGTTATTCTGGTATTTTTTGGTTAAAAAAGGAGAAGTCCAGACAGCCATCACACAACAATGGAAGGGAATTGAAAGCTGAGAAAAGAAAGTATGAGTTAGGAAAAAGGAACAAACCTCTGGTGGCACACAGGCCTGGTGTGGTTAAGGCAAACTATCTTTGCAGATTATTTGGGAAAAAAGGGTGGATTCTGTCCATCCCCATAGCCACACAAGGCTAGTACAGATGGGGTGTGTTTTCCTTGAATATGGTTTTGCTTGTTATTTTCTATTCCTTTAGCTTATGGAACATAACAGAAAGTTGCACTTTGGATTATCCAGTTTCATTTGACTTCCCAGCTAAGAAGACAGGCTGCCTTTCCACACTGATGGGAGGAACTGGTTTGTGTGAAACCTGGAATGAAACAAGCTCTACACTGAGCATAGCCTTTATCAGCTATTTTTCCTGAAGTACATATCTTTGTTTTATGCATTTTGGTTTTGTTAGTGTAATTATTTTTGGAAATCTCAAGTCTGCTTTCCAGGAACTTTGCTGCTTCTTGCTGTTTGTTTTAAAAAGTAGAGATGACTGGAACTGTTGTGTGCATCCTCTGCTTTGACTCAGATGTGCTTTGTTCCTTCCTCTGCTCCTATGCAAGCAAAATGATCCTTTATTCTCTTCTTTCATACCACATTAATTATCCACTTTGATATCCCTAACTCCCAGTGAATTAACTGCATCTTTAAACTCTGGATCATGGGATCCAGTCCAGCTCTCACTGAAGTTAGACTGCTTCTCTTCATTTACTTCGTTTGGATGGTGGTCAGCATTTTATATGGTCATCCCTTCTCTAAATATGTAATGTCCTTTAATCTCACCGTGTGGTTTCTTTTCACAACCTATGGGATATGATATCCCATAGGTTGTGAACCCTAGGCTGCAATAAGCAAAGTGGAATGACCACCTCACTTGTTTTAATCAGGCCTTGCACAGTGAAATGTAGCCTGGAGAGTTGCCTGTGACACAATGCAGAATAAGTTTGGACATCAGGAGTTGTGTGCAAGCATATTTTTTAGGACTTTCAATTACCCCTTGCAGGTTAGGGTTCTAAATTTACTAGATTATCAAATTTGAAATTCAATTAACCTGAAGAAATAAATAAGAATAAACTATAAAAGTAATTTGCTATTATTTGTTTATCCCAAGATAAGGAAAATGTTTCTTATAACAACTTGCCTTACACTGAGATTAAGTTAATTGCTCCTTCACCTCCAGATTTCATCTCTCATAAAACCAGAAATACTGCCCTGTATGTTTGGTCTGACCTAGAAATGGTGCTGTGTAGAAGCTGTTTTCTGTTCCTTAGGAATTTAGTCTACTCTATTTTTACCAGATGTTGAAGAAATTTCAGTTACAGTGGGAGATGGAAGCATAAAGGTGCCCACAAGAGTTCTGGCTGTGGGCAGAACTGGATGTTCACAGGCAGACTTCCTGGGTTCTGCTGCTCTTATTGATTTTCCAAGCCCTTGAGACACCTTGAGCCTATTCTGGGTTCTGGAGCTGGCAGGTGAGGAAATGGCAGCTGGGAGTTTTCCAAGAGCAGCCAGGATGGCTCAGGGCTGGCCCCACACAACGCATGTGGAAACAAAGTGAGCTAAACTTAGTGCAGCCCCAGGACAGCTCTAGTAGGGAGCTGGAGGTGCCTGTGTAGCCGGGAACTGAGGTCCAAGGTTGTTGACTCCTTGACAAAAGCAGGCCATGGTCATTGCTTCAACATGTGCATCAGAGTAACAGCAAGGGCTTGGCTTCCACTGAATTGGAAATATTTGGGTTTCTCAACTGCTTTTTAGGCTACTAGGTTAGAAACACTATCTTTAAATAGATTTTCCATCTTTGTCTTGTGGAAGTGTTGCCCTTGCTGTCTGACTAGTTTGAATTGCCGTCTTGAATAAGCCTTGTCTCTGCAGCAAAGCAAGAAGGCCTAAAGAAACCAGAGCTCTCTGCTTCATGTTGCTTTTGGCAAAGGGCTGTAGCTGGGCATAGAAATGTGATGAACCCCTTGCTTCAGCTCTGAGTGAAGTATCAGTTTTGAAATTATATGTACACATGGACAGAAAAGGCTCCTGGGCTTTTCACAAAAGCTTGATTTGTTCAGGGTGTGTAGCTATTCATGTTCTTTTCAGAGAATCTTTCAGACCCAAGTCACTGCAGAAATTCCTCACCTGTGCTCAGGCCCAGCAGAGCTCTCCCTCACTTTCTTGTGTTCCATCTTTGAAAGAACAGCACTGAAACTCCTACGAAAACCTTGTGCCAAGACCAGCAGACCAGAAAAAAAAGACATTAGATTTGAGGGATCCCATTTGTAGAAAGAGCTTGCAGGAGTCAGGGAGGGAGATGTCAGATCTCATTACATCTGTATGGCTTTTCGTCAGCCATTCAGGGAGTCACAGGAATGAACAGGGAAAAATTGTGCAACAGATGGTGAAGTTTCCCAAATGGCTGCATATCACCGATTATCCCTGGGATGCCTTTGTTCTCTTTTCACCAAATATCACTATTTTTGCAGTACCAGACCAAAAGGTAACGAGTGATAAGAAAGGCCCGTCCTTTCACAGAGGCAGGTTTTGTTAAACTCATCACGTCTTTGCAGTCAGGCTGTGTCAGGCTCTTTGAGGGCACACTCATAAACTCCTTTCATGAGGCCAACCAGCATAAAGGGCTTGGTCTGTATGGGAGGAAGGGAAGCAAACTTTATTTCAGTGACTCCAGCTATTAGAAATATCAGCAAGCCATGCTGTGGAGGTCACCTGCATGCTGTGCAGTCTGACTTCCCAAGAGCTTCAGAGCAGGTGGTTTTTAATCAAGGTCTCCAGGTGCTTGTTTATGAATATTTTGTTTCGAGGGACACATGCACAGTCTGAGGAGGAGCAGGGTGATACCTGTGCAGACCTCTGTAATCTTGTACTCATTAGTAACTAGTGATGATGTGCTTGTCAACACCTATAGGAAAGCCAATTTGTACTAAATTATTTAAAACTTACTCAAACAATGATGATCTTATTTGAGCTGCAGCTGCTGAGCTTCAGGTTCAGGCTTGTGTAACCTATTTACTTGTTATGCCTCAAAATACATTTACTGACGAAAAAAGAAAAAAATATGAGCGTAAGAAAATGCACTAAACATTATCTTTGTTAAACTTCAGGGATTTTTCCCATAAACACACAAAAGCAGAACTCAGGCAGTCTTGTCAAGTTTAGCCAAGCCTCTGAGATCCCCTGTATATTCTATGGAGATTTTGCACAATAGAAAACATCTCCAGGCTGCCTGTGATTGAAAGGGCTCTACTGCACTGGCACTGTATGGATTCCTGTGCTGCAAAAACACCTTCTGCTTAACAACCCACTTTAAGGTCAAGTTGCATCAAGGAAGCAAAACAAGCAAAAAGGGATGACAATAATCCCAAATTCATTTCACTTAGCTTTTTATCAGTCTAGCCTGCTGCCTGTAAATCAAGGCAGGTAAAGCTTCAGGTGAAATTTACAGGTGTGCAAGGAAATGGCTTAATGGTATAAGGGATACAAGGGTTGATGTGTATGACAAGAGAGAGAAAGTGGGAAATGCTATTAGTGTGAACACAGGAGTATAGAAAGATCTGTGCAGCCATGTAAGGCCAGTTCAGCTGTGAAAGGACCTAAAAGGAGGGATAAATGGCAGTTTGTTTTTAATTTGGGGTTTTTTGTTTGTTTGTTGTTTATTGTGGTTGTTTATTGATTTGTTTGCTATTTTAGGAAAGAAGGGGGAGGGGCAGAAGGCATGAATTATATAAATTGCAGGACTGAAATAACTAATTGCAGTGTCTGAGTGTAAAGATTCAGGGGTGAAGCACCCTGGGGAAAGCTTTTGTGTTCAAGATACCTTCTGAAGATGTTTAAAGAGAAAAATATTTGAGAATAGAACAAGTAAGAAGAAAAAAAAATGCCGCAACTCCCGTTTCTCCAGCACCAAAATGAAAGTCCAGAACCATCACCCAAGAGACTGCATACTTGATAAGACTCTTACCAACAAAGAGAAAGAATAAAAATAGTGTGTGAATTTGGAGCTCAGCTGAGGTTTTAACCATGTTAAGCTAAAGTTCAAGAACATACAAGTGAGAGATGGAATGAAGGATGAAACAGAATAGAGGCAGGTTCATGTATCATCATTCTAAAGGCAGTTTGAGTGAATAAAGGTTCTGTATTCTGTGCCCTGTACTGTGGTTAACCCTTCCTTTGTGGTTATTGTGTGCTTGCATTGCTGGAAGAGATAAAATTTCACTATGGACTGAAACCCACAGTACAGGGTAAAGCCCAAAGAAAGGAAAGGGGGAAAGGAGGAAAGATCACGTGGATATGGTTCTAAATGTCCAAGTATAGGAATATAATGAAACTCAGTGCCCAGTGCAACATGAAATTTAAACAGGGTGTTTCTGAAAAGAAGAACTGAGCTGTTTATCAGGATGTGGATGGAGGAGGAGATTTGGGACTTAGCCAAGAGAAAGAGGTTGGAAACTTATCTGGGAGCTGCCTTAGCCAAAAAAGACTAGAAGTCAAACTAGAGACAGCTGTGAATAGTATTAGTGAGAAGAATTCTAGGGGTTGGGTTTTTTTTTCCTCTTTGGTGCAGCCTTCTTTGGCAGGGGAGGGGGAGGCAAAGAAAATGGGAATGTTGTCAAGTATGGTTTGCTTAAAGACAGAAAGAACTACAGCATGTTTAAAACAATGTTGTGACTTTCTCTGTCTTATTTCATCCCATTGGTGTAGGACAGAAATCTTGTCAAGTGCAAAGTCCACAGGTAAGTAATTCTGCTGGAACTGTAACTCTTACATGAACCTCAGTCAACTTCAATTGGATTACAATACAGCATATTTGAGTCTTCCTGTTCCTGAAATTTCACCTTAGCATGAAAAGTAGGTCTTTTCTCTGCTTTTTTTTTTAAACCTCTCAAGTCTGTCATTGCCCTTTGTGGATGTCTCTCTTTTGTAATAAGGTTACCGCCTACAGTTGGTTTATACCCTGATTTCCAAGCTCTTCCACTCTGGCTTTTTAATTTTTGTGTACAGTTCAATCACACCTCTCTGTTATCAGAGCTATTTTAGAAACATCTCAAGTTTTACATTATCTGCTGAATTCACACAGAAGGTAATAAGCCTTTCAAGTTTCTCCGAAGAACCAAACCACGTCAGCCAGTTCATTGACCTGAAACCATTCTCTCAAATCCCAGTTAAAAGTGAGTGCTTAATACAGCCTCACTACTGGAATGTTCCCCAAGAACATTAGCATGGGGATGTAGCTGAAGTTTTTCTGTATTTCTGTCATTGTTTCCAGGGCCTTGCTGAAAGCATATTATAAATAATGTAATTACATCTTTAAGTCCTAAAGTTTCCGTGTACAAAGTTCTGTGAAATTCCTGCTGTGTGAAGGAATACTGATATTTTTTTCCCCAGCCTCTTTTACAGTAGTTTCACTATAGGTTTCATGATCTTCTGACGAGTCATGTGAATACAGTTCTCGGTCATAAAAAAACATGCAAATTTGATATATTTATATTATCTTGTAAATTTTGCTATTTTTTTCCATGCTATTATGTGTTTTATTCTATTTATACCACCACAGAACAGATCCATCTTTGATGATGTGAAAAAGGCAATAAATGACTGTTTACTAAAATGAGCAATAACAGTGGAGTTGGCCTTATTGGAATAAAAAAATAAATTCATTTTTTGTGGAAGATTAACAAAACCAATCTGAATGTCAGTCTTTGTTTACTTCAAAAGTTCTCTGTTTCCCCAGGTGTACTCCAGCACAGACAGCATTATCATAGATTTGTGATTGTAAACAGTTTCCCCCAAGACTTCTTTTGATTTTAGAAGTTGAAATCTGATTTTATTTATCATCTTTGAAAACTGTAACAGAGACTGTTTTAAAGCATGAAGCTGTCTACTTGAGTCCCGAAAAATAAATAATTTAATTATTATTTATAACATTGTCAACATTTGATTATTTAATCAAAACAGCTATTTAGTAATGATAGGAAACATAGCGAGGGTCATGGCAAGGTACAGCAAATTCTTGGCTATAAAGAAAGAAGTCTGTTGAGATGGTTTCTTTGGTAATCAGAAGCATGGCAAATTTTCAAGCTCAGGAAGTTCATTTAGGTTGCAACAAGGCAAGAGTATATGGATACATTGTTCACTTTATTTTTTTTTCCACAAGCAATAACCAAATCCTCAGTCGCAGTATGACAGAACAAGAGGGAGGATGAGAGAAAATGACTACGTACATGCCTGCAACCAGAAATCTACTTATTATTAGAATTTATGTATTTAAAAGTTAAGAATATTTTTCCCCTACAATTTCTATGTGACTACCCTTTTGCAAAGTAATGTAAAGTGTTTGGAGATGTATCGTTTGAGCTGCTGACATAATTAATGATTTCATTATGAGCATGAAAGGAGGCTTTTGTATTTCTCTGGCTTTAGCAAGCCAAGTTCGTGTCTGAACTCTAATAATCAAAGCCACTTTTGCCGATCGAGACTGTTGGTCCTCTTGTTGCAAAATAAAAATTTGAAAGCCAAATATTATACTGGGCTGAAATACTTCCCAACATGTCAGGAGTGTGACATGCTTTAAATATGAGGAGGTACTATGGATTACAAACTGGCAGAAAACTTCCCAACATTTCAAATAACAATGCAAATGGGAAGATCATAAACAAGGTCAGCTTCCAGAAGTCCAAAGGAAACCAATTTAAAAATTACCACTTATCACTCCTAGTTTTCACACAGAATCCTTGCTTAGGCAGTCTGTACTCCAGAAATAATGTTGATCCTTGAAAATCTATGGTAATCCTAAGAAAACTGCAGTAGGGTTTGTTAGAAATGAACCATGAGTTTGGGACAGTGCCCTTTCAGTTACACCCTTACTGGCATTTCGTCTCATGAGACTCGGGCTAACATCCTATGCACCTTGATATCAATGAACAACAAAGGTACAGCTGCTACAAAATCTATACTTTGAAGGAGGGGGGAGAAGAGGAACAAAAAATGTGTTGGAAGCCAGATTTGTGAACTGGATTCACAAGAAAACAAAGCACATTGGGAATACAAACATCCCAGGAGAGGGAGACCCATGTGCTCAGGGCAAGGAGAGGCTGCTGAGCTGCTCTGGTTCAGAAAATATTATTTTAATATTTTAAAATACTAAAATATTAAAAGGGCTGAAACTTGTGTAAGGTTTGAAAGGCATTGCAGGACTACCTGGAAAACTTCTGATGCTCATCTGGCCTCAGGTAGTGTTAGCTTCTTCAATGAACATTAAAATCACACAATCCCTGCATCAGCCTGCACCATATATTCCTTAATTTTATAAATACCTAACTCCTTGATAATGTTATGGTTATGAAATCAATGCTAAAAAGCATGCTGAGCATATGCCTGCAAGTGCTGCTTTTAAAATGAGCCTTCACGTGCTAAAACAGGAGTATGGGCCAAAAGCAAGCAAACTGTGAGATTGGGTAGAGATTAGGGGGAAGATGACCCTGTGTCTTATGTATTTTGCTGGTTTCATGTTAACATGTATGCTCCCTTCATCTCTGCACCAATTTGTGGGTATTACATTTCCATGAAAATAAAAAGCAGGTTTGGTAGTTCTCTGTGTATGTGCATTATTTTGTGTAGGATCTACACCTACACTGACCTTGACATTTAAAGTCTTCAGAGAGCCTGGAAATCATCCTATTAAACCAGAATCAAGATGCAACACCAAGGTGCAGCTAATCCTTTGGACTGCTGTGGCAGGAGCCAAAGCTGACACAGACATTAATATAAAGTGAATCATCTCCCAGTTAAATTCTCCTGTCTCCCAGTAATTGCTGATTTAGAGAGACTGGTAGATGCATTGCACCACCAATAAAACTTTATCTTCATGACTTTTACTCAAATCTTTTCTGGGCTTGGTTAAAGTGCTGGCCTCCACAACATCCTGTGGTTGACTTCTACAGTTTAATTATTATGTAGTGTGAAAAAGAACTTCCTTTTGTTTGTTTTTCATATAGAGGGAACTGAATTCTCCCTCATTTTTTATGTCATGAGAAAAAGGGAACAGTAATTTTCTGCTCATCTTCTCTATGCCATTCAGAATTCTGTAGTCACTATTATATTTCTCTTCTGTCATCGCTTTTGCCAGGAGGGAAGTTGTAGTCCATTTTCCTTTCTCTTCCTGTGCAACCCTTTCTTTAATTTAAGTTGTTTTTCTCAGCATAGTTATGCCCTGCATCTTTTCCACTTCTGCTCTGTCATTATTGACAAAGGACAATTAGAATTTTGAAACTATTCAGAAGAGTGCAAATACACCTTGAAAGAATGTGCAGGAGTCAGCTTGCTTTTCCTCACACTTTCATAGGATTTCTTGTCCAGTTACTTACTGCTGTTCTGCAGGTTTTGTGTATAACTTTAGTGTTTCTAGTCCTGAATGGATTCTGCATATTCTGTCCCATGGGAGTATTTATAAAGAAAATCTCAAATTGCTTTTCCCCTCTAAGCCATCCAAAGACAAGACAAATAGGGATTTTTTTTTACTTATTTGCCTGTTAGATCCAAATAAGAGAAAGAAAAGGAAATGTATAAAAAAGTCTGCAAATTCCCCACATAATTTTCAAAGCTCTAGAAGGACCATTGCCAGACATTACCTTTAGAAAGGAACTTAGATTCCAAAATCTGTGTTTACTAACTTTTCCTTGAAAGTCTTGTTTTTAAAAGTCTGTCTTTCAGCTTTTGCTTAGGTGTGTGGTTGCGTATAAATATGTGTGTGTGTGTGTGTGTGTGTGTGTGTGTGTGTGTGTGCGTGCACTAGTGAGTGTGGGTGTTTGAGAGCGTTTGCTTTATGCTGGGGTTAATAAGATATGAGGTCGTTCTTCCTTGTGAAAGGGTTTTGTGGTGTGGCTAGCGGGAAAAAAAAAAAGCCATGTTCAGCATTTGTAGCTGTCTCTTGTTGGGGGAGAGCTCAACTTTCTTGAGAAACACAGTTATCATAGAGAGATCTGGGCCTGGAATGGAATCCTCTGCTTCAGGGTGCTCAGTCCTAATCTTCTGCATTTATGGAACTGTTGCATAGGAAAAGAAAATGTGATTTGTGTCCTCGTTTGAGAGACAGGTGTCTGCTAGGGAAGGCAGGAACCTCCCTTGAAATGTAAAATGCAAAACCCTTTCCCTCAGAATTGTTATAAATTTGAAATCAAGGGGCTCTCTGGAAGAGATATGAGGATAGGAATAAAAATTCTTTACTAACATGTAAAACAAAACTAACAAATAACAAAGAACAACTAAGGCATAAAACTACAAACAGAAGCAGACACCCAGTACCAGCCTGCTCGGCCTCAGGCACTTTTCCCATCGGTGCAGTTCCAGTCACAGCCGACAGGGGCGCTGGTGGCTCCCTGTGGGCAGGGCGGGTGCGATGATACCCCCGCGGCTGCAGGGGGCGCTCCGGCGCAAGACCAGGTGACTCTATGTAATGGCGGCTGAGCTCAGGGCAGGGAGGGATGGAGGAAAGGCTTTTCTTCACAAGCCCTCAGCGCAGCGATGTCGGTGCTGCAGCAGGATCCCTGGGCACAGCAAGATGGGACAGCAGAAGGTCCCGGCAGGTGGGGGCTGCGAGGCTGCAACATAGCAAAGTCTTGGAGCAGGGAGCAAGGCCAGATGGATGAGCAGGGAAGGACTGGGCAGCCCCTCAGCAGGGTAGGGGGCAGGAGAAAACTCACAGTAGAGGGGAGAGCAGGTCTGTGCTGGCGGTGTGTCCCTATAGCAGTCAGCAGGTCTGGCCGTTCTGCTCCGAGATCACCCAGAGAACGAACGAACAACAGCTGTCTCCTCTTGCCTTTTTACCAGCCCAAATCTCGTGTTATCTCTGCCCCCTGAGAAGAAGCTTGCCTCTCCCTGGCTTGGCTATCTTCTTTTGTTTTCTTAAGTACTCAACCATTAGTTCCTTAGCAACTTATGGGAGGAAAAAATTCCTTAAGAAAAACAAAGGGAAGAAATCCAAACCCCAACAGATTTGTCATGTGTATGTGGGTCTAGATAGGCTGTGCTTTAAATGTAATAGAAAAAAAAAAGATGTTTATTATGCATTTTGCATGCGTATAGTATATACAGAGATACGTGTACAGATGCTTATACTGGATGCATACATTATATATATATATATATATCTGTCTATTTGCAAACACTAGTAAGTCTGGCATGCAAAAGGAAACTCTTCTGTCTAGGAAGGCCCTCTTGGAGGTAAACAAGCAAGGTATGGTGTTTATGCTCACTCCACTTTTGAGAAATGGACAGAGTTTCACATATTGCTCAATTTATGTTATGCTTTTACTCCCAGCTTCTGTCTCTTAGGGTGAATATCAGTTACACCAACTGTAGCTATAAGTGCAGCTAAAATGCTATTATTTGATGCTTGTATTCACGTCAGCAGGAGAGTCAGGAACCTTTCCATGCGTCTACATGCAAAAGGTACAGCTTTGGTTGTGATTTTCAGCTGTGTGAGTGCAAGACCTTCCTTGGAAAACATGGGAGGTGATGAGTTGAGAGTGTAGATATACATAAATGAGATTTGCTCAGACTGAAACCCAGCTAAAGAGGAAATTATCTAGTGGTAGAAAGTGGGCACAAGGTGTTTCTTCCTGAAGCGGATTGGTTTGGGAAAGTTTTAAGCAACTGAAAATCAAAGATTAAAAATGTGTAGTGAAGGAAAGAGCCCAGGACTGATCTGGTTAGTGAGAAAGGGTTGGCAAAGGGTTATGAAACCTCATGTCTGGGACTGCATCTTGTGGTAGGGAAACATTTACCACAGCAACCAATGTGTACTGGAGGGAGCTGAAAGTCTTTTCTCTCAGTCAATCCACTTGAAATGAACTTTTACAATATGAAATGCTAAACTGTATTTGTGTAAACTGCACGTCTACACCTAGAAAGCACCCATTGTGAGGTTTTCCTGGTTTCTCCCAGGGTGCCACATACCTAACAGTGCACAGCACTGGTGAGTAAGAAGATTAACATGTGTGACTGTAAGGCGGGATTAAATTATAAAACCTTAAAACTAAATTGGCATTTAATGGCAAAGCAGACTGGCAGAAAAATAAATCTATTTTTGCAATATTTTTTTCAGCACCATCAGGCCCAGACTATGTGCCTGTTTCCATTTGCTTTGATTTCAGAGCTGGGCTGCAGTTTCAGCAGGCTCCTTTTCAGTTGACACATCCAAATAGAAACACCTCATGCAACCACACTCTGAGTCAGTGCTAGCTTTAATGGGAAAATAGTAGTTGATGCCCTTTAGGTATTCAAACAATAGATGAAGTATTAATCATTCTCCTTTTCATGAGGACACGGACAAGCCTTTTCCTTAAAGTCATATAAAATATAAAATATATTTATTTGAGCATTATTTCCATGTCATTACTGATTCAGTTCTCCCACTACGCTCTGACTGTTAAATGGAAAGTAGGACACTATTAATTTTAAATTATAAAAATTACTGTCTTGTTAGGTTTTGTAACTTGATTAATGGGTGTTGTAACAAAGTGCAGGTTTTTAAAAATTTTGTTGTACACAATTTTATAAGAATTACATTATATATTCTTTTATTGAAGAATAATTTATTCAGTAGGAACACCTACACCTTACAAGGATTTTTCTTCTTTATAGAACATCTTCCTTCTGGGGCCTTCCCAAATACCATACAGACTTAAGATATAACTTGGAGACCTCAACATAAGTATGCTTTAAAGCCCAAGGAATTATTTCCATTAGCTTTGATGGCTCTACATACCTTCTAGATGCTATAACTTTATTATTAAAATGGGATGGTATCAAAAAACATTTCAACACTGCGTGTCTGTACTCAATAATATTTCATGAAAATGTACACAGGAAGAGAACATAAACTCTTCAAAAACTACAGCAAAATTAAAAGGCAGAACCTCAAGAGAAGTTTGAGTGAGACATGAACATTATCTTTGCCTGATCTACTTACTGGAACTGTGGAATTGTATGTATCAAAAGAGCTTTCCTCTACCTCCTCAAATTTTTGTGTAGCTTTTTTTGGCATATACTGATCAAAAGAGTAGTTCAGGATGGTTACATTAACAGGGCCTCTTGGGAGAAAAGTTTGGAAAGTTGTCTTGAATCCATAGGCATTGCTGGAAAGTGAGCAAACAGTAGTCCCAGAGGTAATCCTAATAGTCTCAGACAGAGTGGGAATTGATAATTTCCAGACCCTTCTTTGTAGAATTCTTCCCTTTTATCAGATGGATCATAGAAGTTTAGAAGTCCTCACAAGGTGGCCTTTGAATGTCTGCTGCTCCAACACACTGAATTTGAGATTTTTATACAAATGAGTCTCGAGATGACACAGAAACCATGGTATTTGTGTTTTCCTTTCATCAACCAAAGCAGGCTGGTTTTACTCCTGTCTTGTTGGAATGTTTTGTGCTCAGCCTCTGCTGAACAACCGCAAAACCTTGCTGTAACCATACCTAGTGGCCTTGGCCCAGCTGGACATAGCACTCAATTTCTGCAACTTCTGCTACATCAACTCTGCTGGCACAATGCAGCTGAGGCCTGCAGCTCCCCGGTTTTGAAGACAGTAGCAGACAAGCACTGCGTGCCAGAGAGCTGGGAGCACTCCCAGCACAACCATAGAGCTTGTTGGGGTGCTGGGAAGACAAAGGATGCAGAACTGCTCTTAAGCGGGAGGTAGATGTGAGTCTCCAAGGCTGTGCTGGGATGCTCAGCCCAAAAGCAGCACTTCTGCCTAATCCACAGCAGACCAGACTCCAACTCTGCTTCCTATTTCCTTAAATCCTTAAAAATCCACAGATTTTTCTTTGTGATGCCTTGTGGATTTGTCATTGCCTCTGCCTTCCAGCAGCAACAAGGCCTCAGTTCACCATTTTCACAGGATTTCAGTCCACTGCTTTCTGGTAACCTCGTGCTGCTCACTTGCTTCCCATTGCTCTCTGTCGCTGCTCTGAGGGCCTACTGCATGCATAAAAAAGTAAAGAGTTGCAGGGAACTATGACCACATAGCTGACCTTGGGAGGTGAGCCGGTTTTTTCTTCCTCTACCCCCGCCCCCCTTTTATTTCAACATTTGTATATTAGGTCCAGATTAATTTAGTGTATTTAGTTTAAATTGTCACATCTTCAGGGAGACCAGGAGCTGCCTCATTTTCCAGATCAGCATAGGGTTCCTGTGACAAAATAGGAATGCCATTAAGGTCTGCAATAAATAGACCTAGAGAAGACAATTGTGAATTTGTTGGTTCTCCACATTTTGAAGCCTTACAATGGAAACTAAAACAGCAGCCTTCTCTCATTAGCTATATGTATGCAATTTCACATTAATTACAGACATTTAATTAATAAAGGTAACAAAAAAGCTCTACTCTAAATAGTAATTTATCATTCCCCATTGACCTCCTGGCCTTACAATGCAAGCAATTTTCAACTGAGTGCCATCAGAGAGAAGGAGGTTATTCAGTTCAGTACAAAAAGTCGTTCCCTGTGTGAACTGGCCATTTGAGGGAGATCTACAGTGAATTCTAGTTCTTAATTTTGCTTTTAAGTGATGTCTTCATTACATACTTGCTCATAACCCTCCCGCTTCCTTCCATTCAATTCTCTTTTCTTTGTCAACAGCTCCCACACTCCAGATACCTCATCCCAATAACTTGTTCTTCCTTCCTTGTTTCTTGCCACTACTCCATGATCTCACCTTGGCTGTTGTAAACCTGTGGCTATTATACCGAGTCCCTTGGTGGAAGTGGCTGAGGGGTTTTGCCTGTGCCAGTCCAAGGCATTGCCATTCATGGAGGTGTTCAGGGTGCAACATGAAGGCAGACACATCAAATCTCTGGGGGGTGTTTGCTACTTGCAAAAATAACTCTGGGAAAATGCACAGAAAAAATGATGATTTTCAACACCTCTGATACTTGTCCAAATTTGAATTTATTAACAGTAGCAGTGAAAGGCATGACACTGGCCCTCAGGCAATCCCCACTTCTGCTGGATTTCAAAGACTAACAATGGAGGTGTTAAAGATATTAAAAAATTGATTCTTAGGATGGAAAGCACTAGGCAACTTTCATACAGGGGCTGGTGCCAGCCCATAACAGTCTTGTCTGTCTCACCATGCCCAGGCACTACAGGTCAGATTTGGGGCAAAGTGTCAAACTGCAGCCTGATTTTGATTTCTCTTTCAGCTTTTCTCACCCACTCCCTTTGCTTAAACAAAAGGTTCTAATCTCACAGAGGAGAGTGGGGAGTTGGGTGTGGGGGATAGCTTCAGGTCAGCACCTCAGAGGGCTGGGAACTGGTAGGGTGTGGGGTATAGAACCCCCTCACAGAGAAAACAGCCTCAAAGGCTGTGTAGGTTGCTTGGGGCTTCTCTTCTGGGATGTTTTCTCTTCTTCAGGTCATTAGAGTCTTGTTGAAATGCCATTAATTAGTCTCACTTCAGCTGTGGGACTCTCTTCTCATTTATTTCTAAACCTGTCTGGGGTCTAGCAGTGCTTTCTGTCAGGCTGGGATTCCTATCTGGGACAAATGGGGTTAAGAGATTAGGAAGAGCAATCCCACTCTGCCTGAGCATCTCTACAAGGCACAACAAATGCCTCATAGCACATGGTTGGGGTTCCTTCACAGCTTTGTTTGGGAAGGAGTTTCCCTGGAGAGCTGAATTTGGCCAACTGTCTTTCAGTTTCTATTTATTAATCTCATCAAATTTAATGACAGGAAATGAGTAATGAAATTCAGCAGTGACAGGCTGCTTATTTAGGCCAAGTGATTTGCATCTGAGCTGAAAGGGCCCCAACCATTACTTTACCATGAAATTTGCTCAGTTGATGGCATATTCAAAGAGAGAAATCTTTTATGACAATTTTAAAGCATTAATGGAAGATAATACTAGAAACTCTTAGCTCTTAGAGTCTCTCACAGAGGGTTCTGATGGCCATGTCCACTACCACCAGTGGCAATGGGATGGTGTTTATAAAGTGGCCACAGTTTGCTGCAAGACAGGCAGAGGTGAGTTGGCAATATTTACTGCTTCTCATAAATTCAAAGAAAAACATGCATACCTGCTGGGATAATGTCTAAAATGGTGATTTTCAGTTTTTTTCCATACTCCTTCATCTGTTCCACATCATTTCTGAGCTACAATGAGGGGGAAGAAGGAACAGAAGAAGCCAGATGAAGTGAGACATTTTTCTAATTAAAATTTGAAGGTATTGCCTGGAGGTATTTTCAGCTACAACCCAATGTTTTGGAATAGAAGTTTAATTGATGTGATGTCATAAAATAAATAGAATAAATTTATGAATTGATGGTCTCTCAGTGTGGCGCTCAGTGGGTGGCAGGTATCTACATTAAAAAGACCATCAGGACTGGCACCTCTCTTGGCAGTGTCAGCCAGGAACCTAAGCATTAGTTTGGTATGGGGATTACACTGTCCTTCAAGGTGGTCTCTCCAGGTGATGGCTTCAGAACCACGTTGCATTCATGTGGGGAGGTCTGGGGGTGGCACAGGCGGCAAAAAGGACCATCAGTGCCCCAGCAGGGCCTGTGCATGCACCACTGAAAGCTGTCTTCTCCAGCGGTGTCAATCTGACATCTGTCACCACCACTAATGAGCTATTAAAATTTCAAGGAAGTTGTTTGTTTGTTTGATTTTAACATTTGGACTTTTTTTTTTTTCCTTTTTGAGCAATGAAGGGCCCCTTGTTAAGAGAGTGCTGGTGAGATCAGAAGTGTTTGCTGTGCCATATTAAACATGGTCCCCACGCTGCGGGACTGTGCTCTCTGAACTTGCTGAGCCCTGAGGTAGTGCTGGAGGGGTGTTCAAAGGACCTTGGGGCCACAGAGAAGTGATGCCAAGGATCGGGCTGAGTAGAAGGGGAACTGTCTGAGAACAGACAAGCAACTTGCTGAAGTTACAGTTAAGCCTTGAAGGGGTCAGGAATTAATCTAAAAGGACCATTGTCAGAATATAATCTGGAAATATAGGTCCTGCAAATGTCTCCTGACACAAAGATACAGGTAACAGGGCTTATACCCACTTTTGTAAGATGAAACTGGCCCTGTGTGGGTGAGGACAGATGTTGTGAAAGCTGAAGGGCTGTAACCAAACCCAAATTAGCATTTACCTTTATGGTACAACATTATAACTCCAAATTAGGGTCTGCAGTTCCAGCTGTTGTGAGTGTAATGGCAGGCTGCTGGAACTCCACATCCTGATGAAATTTCTGCCAAGATCCTCAATCCAGATGAACAGAGTGAAACCACTTTAAAAAAAAAATTAAGATTTTATTTGGCAGAAGGTGAAATCTACACCTTTGAGCAGAGGAGTATTTTACAGCACTACCCCTCAGACTCCTGGAGTTTGGGTGAAATACTTAGATAATAGATGGTGAGGAAGGGGAGGGACACCATTTCCAGCTAACTCTTGGTGTCTTAATGAGGGTATGTTTGAAAAATAACTATCTACACATGCCATCTTTCCTACGCTGAAAAAAAAAAGACTTTGAAGCAACACGTAGCACAAGAATTTCACATAGCTCTTTGGCATTAAGGTACTTTGCCCAGGCAAGCATGATTGTAGGGAAAACTCTGTCTGCCTTTGTTCATTCACGGATTCCTGTGACTATATACATTATTATTGCTAAATATAAACTGTGTCCTAACAGCAGTTTTGATTTAAAGAGGTGATGGAGACAGAGGAGTTGTATGGTCTGGGACATTACTCACTGTTAAAAAAACAAAAAAGAGTGTCATGAGAAGCCTCAGAATTAATACTTGACTGAAGTAGCAATTGTCATAATTAAGCCAGGTCTGTACTATTATTTTACACCTCCTCAATGCAATGTGGAATTATAAGATTCCAGTGAACACAGCCATGACCATTTCATCACACAAGTACATTCCAGTTGCTATTTTTCTTTATTTTGGTATGATCATTGCTCCCCACACTTTGAAAACAAGACAATTGGTAGGAGTCAGAGAAAATAAATCCTGGATTCACTTGTACAGTTCTCACTTCCCTGCCTCCTTCCCCTCATCTCATGTCTTTATATGGTTAATTTGTGAAGAATCCTCTTGAAATGCCAAATATAACATTTTTTAATATTTACACAATTTATATAAAATCTATCAAACTTTATTAAAATGAAAAGAAAAGCAGCACATTATAGTCTTGGTAAACCATGCTAATGAAGACATGCTGAGTCTTGGTTTCTGTTAAGGTATTTTTTTATTTCAGAAGATGTTTTGTGGTTTTGGGATTTTTGAGGAGAAGGAGGAGGTGGAAATGGGGTGCCATGGTCCACCTACATGAAAGTCTGGAGAATTGTTTTATTAATTCCTTTTTGCTACCTCTCTTCTGAATTATGTTTTTTTCTTCCCAAGACTTAACCTTTGTATCAACTAATTGCTCTTGAAACTCTGCTTTGTGCCTACACTTAAGAATTAATCAATGAGTATTTCCTCTAATGCTTGGAATTTTCTAAAGCTATAAATGTAGATGTATTTGCTTGTATATATGAAGACTAATATATGAAGGGAACCATTTAATAAACAATATATTTGAATAGCAGTGAATGGAACTGCCAGCACTGAGAAAGGAATTTGTATTTGTGCTGGAAGTCAGAATGGGGCTCATGCAACACCCAAGGATCAAAAATAATCTTAAAGTAGAATTCTTGAGATTCAGCAATATAAATATATAATAAAAATCCAGACAGATTTCTTCCCTTGCAATAAGTTGCACTGGGCTAGTCAGAAAGATTTTCAATTCTCTGGAAGGTTATACAGCAGAAGCTCTGCTATCACAATTATATCTTGTTTTTGCAGCAGGAAGAATCCCTTTCCTTGGTAATTGAAAGGACTTTATATTTCACTTTGACTTCCAGGCAGTTCAATGCCTTAGTGTGTTTACTATTTTGAAAGGATAAGAGACTGGTGCACTACATAAAAGAGTAGTCAGTATCTCTAAATAGATAAACATTAAAATAGGTGAGTCCTGAAACTGTATGTCTTGACTGGAATTCTTCCTGCATACTCACTTCTCCAGCCTTTCTCCCTCCTTTTTCCTCCTCTGCCTTTTTGTTCCTCTTTCACTTTTCTTCCTTTTCTATCTTTCTTGCTTCCCCCACATTTTCTTTTCCCCTTTTCTATTTTCTTCCATTTTCTCACCCTTCATCCATTTCCTCACTATTCTGGTTTGCCCTTTTTATTTTCTTTCTTTTAAAAAACTTTTTCTCACTTTTTTTTTTTAATTGAGCATGACTTCAAACTAGTTCGGGTCTCTCCTCAGGAAACTGTGCCCAGTCTCCCTTTCCACTAATAATACTCTACTGCATTTACTGCAGAGCACAGGATGTCAGAATTCAAAGGAAAGGGATAGTGAATACATTACTAAGGTGATGGAGGCCACTCTGATTTTTATGGACGTATTGACAAATTTGGCAAAAGGAAGCATTTAACCCCCTGTCTCTGGGGAAGGGTGGAGCAGTTGTGTTACACTTAGTTCAGAGCATGTTCAGATACAAAACTGAGCATGTTGGAAAAGGGATACTTCTCAGTTTTCACTGCTCTTTGTCTCTACTATTGAAAGTAGGTGGCCCAACTCATGAGAGAGCCCAAAACACCACATTGTGGAAAAGATCTCCCTGAGTGCCACCACACAACACGCACAGAACAACCAGGGGATCAGCCCCAGGCAGCCCAGGGTTATAAAAGCCTGATCCCATTCTGTGACAATAGGTCCCACTGAGTGGATGAGGGAATGGCTGTGGATGTTGCTTACCTGGAGATTGGTAAAGCCTTTGACACAGTCTCCCACAAAACTCTTGTGGCTGCTCAGGGCTGGGATGGGTGGACGGCTCACTGGTGAAAAAGTGGCTGTATGTTCAGGCCCAGAGGGTGGGAAATGCGGTTGGATCCAGCTGGTGCCAGCACTGGTGATGGTCCCTAGGACCCATTCTGTTTAACGTCTTCATCCATGATCTGGATCCCGGTTGGACTCTGATCATCTTAAAGGTCTTTTCCAACCGAAATGATTTTATTCCATTAAAAAGTAAAGGCCTTAGAAAGGATGAGCATTTGACAGCCCCAGGACCTGTTGGATAGCCAGAAGCAGAGTTACTGAGGGTGGGAAGGGAGCTGTCCATCACCCTTTAATGTCCTTATGCACAACATGCCCATTGCAGGTGATACAGTGCAGAAATTAGGAATGATGTTGAGCTGTCCACCAGATAAGGTTTGCATTCATTTTGAAAGAGATTTACTTTTAATGGTAATTAAGAGAAATTAGTGAAATGTGTGTGAAGGAAAGTGCTGGAGGTCACCTACAACTGCCTTTTGTTTGTACTTCAAAAGGCCCTAGAAATTTCAATATGGTGGTGAATAGTAATTGTAGTGAACTCTTAATGGATATTTTCCCATTCTTAAAGAGCTTTATTAGTTGTCACTGAATCAGTTTTATTAATTTAATTCTCAAACATTTAAAAATTATGTTTTTTGCTTCACCTCCCATGTTTTTCTTCCTAAGATTCCACAGACATATGTGACTTCACTGATTTAACTTAAAGATGGGACAGAAAAATAACTCTTTTTCTTATATCCTGCTATGACAATGGGAACAAGGACAATTATTTTCTCATGTATGTACAGGATTGGTGTGTAGGCAAGTCCATGTGCACTTTATCTCTCCTCTATTAAATCTTTCTGGAAGGGTGTAAGCAGGCATGGTGTTCCCTTTGTCACCCAACAGTGGGACAGAGAACCTTGTGAAATATTTATTTTCTGCAGCTGAAAGAACCAATAGGACCAACCAAATTAGAGGTGGCAGTAATAATCATAATTAAATCTGGTCCTTGACGATCACAATAAAAACATTTTAGAAAAAGAAAGGTAGGGAACACCTGAGCAAAACCCATATCTGGTTGTCTCAGTCACATTTATGTGTCCTCTGGTGTCCTGTCTTAGTAATCCCTGTTTCAACCTGTACATAGAGGGCTCATTAAGGAAAGGTATCTTTTCTTAATGGAGCTTAGGTGCACTGAGTAGGTGCATTGCACAGGCACACATCTCATCCAAGCATTGCTGGATCATTTTTGCTAAACTGGAGTTTTACTTGAAGGATGTTTACCAGATTTCTAAAGCCAGTTAGTATTAGTTTGGCCCTGTGACATAAAGAAACATTAGTGCTGTGTTACCAACGTTTGGTCAGATTTGGCTCTGTCCTGGGTTGGCCATATGACCTGTTTGTATCCCCAATCGTCCCCTTGCTTATGCTGGACATTAAGTTCTGCAGCTTTAAGTTGGTCCAAGGAAGACAGTGAAAGTGAAGGTGGAGGGAAAAAAAACACTCGCCGTTTGTCTGCAAGATACTACGAACCAAGGCCAAGAGAGCGGAGAGGCTGCATTCCAGCAGACAGCGTTATCTCTTTTCTTTTTTTTTTTTTTTTTTTTTTCTTTCTCACTCGGTTGTGGGGGTGCTGGCCGAGCACACAGCGGGGGTTTTTTCCTCGGATTTTTCCCGGCTTTTTGCAGGGAGAGACTTTGTTTCTTTTGCTGGATATTTTTTCTTTTTTTCCCTCTTCCTGGGTCTGGTTGGCATCGCGTGGGCCCAGGACACCAGGGAACCCCCGGGGGGCCCCCCCCCCTCCTCGCCGACTCCTACAGCCGGGCCCGGCAATCGTCCCCCCACTGGAGAACTGAACCGGACTCAGACGGACTCTGAATCTACCATCTCTTCAGAGGAAGGAGAGGTTTCATTGTTTTCATATTATCCAATTTTTCCCTATACTTGTAAATATTCTATTTGTTAAATAAATAGTTTTTTCCACTTTTCTCTAAGGAAATTCTTCCCGGACCGGTAGGGGGAGGGGCGATTGGAATCGGCTCTTCCTAGAGGAGACCCCCCAGAGGTTTCCTCCTAAATATTTGCCCTAAACCAGGACAGGCTCTCAGACATGTAAGGACTAATTAAAAATAATATTCAAAATGTCAGTTTTGCTTAATGTGACTGAGAAGAGCTCTGCTCTTATCAAGGATTCCAACAGCAGCGAGCTGTGGTCATGGCAGTGACACGAGTGTGGTCCTTTTGAACTCCAGAAGTCAGTGTCAAAACAAGTGTTACTCTGCAAAGAGGGATTTGTGTCTGTTCTGCTTCCATGTGAAGGCTCCTGTCATGCTTCCATTGCAGTTTCACTGGCTGAGCTGCATCATCTGCTATAACTTTCCCAGGGATTAAATGTGTTTACATTTGTGGTTGCTTTGAAAGCACTGTGAAGCCTTTTTATTTAATTAAATTAACATTTATTCCCTTTAGTGAAACATAATGTGCATTCTCCCTTTATATTCACTCTTCACCTTAGGCAATTTGGATAACATTGTTAGGCTGTTAGCAGAGATTAGCTTCACATAGGATTGTGCTGGCTTTGCGAAACATTCTTTCAGATCTTTTCAACTCTTGAGTTTGTTTGGTAGTAAATGAATACAATGTATCATCCTGTAGGCTAGAATTCACCTAATTGCTGTCTATCATATTTCAAGGGAGCTCAACCAAATAAGTTATTTCCTTACACATTAAATATATTGCATAATCTTTTGATTCCTTAAAACAAAAGAAGTATCCTGACTGTTCTGTGTGGTACAAAGCAGAAAACTTATTTTTCTTTCATGGCCCCTATATTTTTTATTTTTCCTCTTTTTTAAAGTAATTATAAGTGTTCAGACTTCATCAAGCTGATACATGGTGAGTTCAATAGACTGCAAAGAATAATAAAAAAAAAAGGCTTAATGGATATTTATAATAGGCAGGTTTCATATCTGTCCTGGTTTATTGCAGGTTTATTATATTTTATGTGCTCCATTTCCCTCCATATAAAATATAGATTTGCAATATGGGTTTGCTCTCACTGTTTTACTTCATCTCAGTCAGAGCAGATGGAGATGCCATTTCCTTGAATGAATAAAAGAACATTAATCTAAGCTTCACACAATGTTTCATTAAGAACACCTCTGTGCAGTATCAGGGGAGAAATCACTTACAGGAACCAAAAAAAACTTAGAGCACCTCTTTTTTTTCTCCCCCCACAATATAGGAATTAGCAAGAAAAATAACTGAGACACAGAACTGAGAAACAGAGTATAGGCATTACCTAGGGACTGATAACTAGAAAAACACAACTAAAATTGTGGCCAAGCATAAGGGACTTTATTTGAAAAATTAAGGCTTAAAACCAGTTTTTATTTTCCAGTTTGTCCAGTGCTCAAATGGATGCCATACAAATTAAAGGGGTAGCATGTTTTGAAGTAATCCAATTTCCCTTTAAATTTGCCACAGTGAAAGTAGTTTGCAAGAACCTCTTGCCAATTTTTAAAACACCATTGATGGCTATTTCTCAAGAAATGGTTGAAGTCATTGTAACTCTGAGTGATTACAGGACAGTGGTATGGGAAATCTCAAAACTGACTCAACGTCAGTTTGGGTACATGTAAGAAATGGGATTTCTAGGTAATACATTTCCGGCACTATTAGGTAAATCTTGCTCGGAACTGCATGAATATAACCCCAAGGATTTGGTGTCCTTCCCAGATTTCCTTCTATTCTTACTCCTGACACTTTCAATGCCTCTTGCCAGCCTGTCCATCAAGAAACACAAACAAACCCACTTTTCTTCACCTGTATATTCACCATTTGTTGTTGCTTCCCCTTTCTGCACATCATTTGTAGGAAGAAGTAAGGAAGGGATGTTTCCTTGTGGCATTAAAGTTGAGGAGAAGGAACAAGTGTGACCCATTGGCTAACGGAGACACTGTTGATTCTAAGCTCTGGTTCATATTATTCAAGAGAAGCAAGCACTTCACTTCAGACTTCCTTTACACTCAGCTTCTTGGGCCAAATTCTGCCCCTATGCTCCAAATAATTGTATGAACTAAACACAGAGCTTCTCTCCCAGCAATCACAGGGATAGGATCTTTTATCTAGAAAGATACCAGCAGAAACACTTACAGAGCTTGTGGAGAATTATCTGCCACTAGTTATTTTATTGTTCATGGAACTACTTTGGTTGTGAGGAAATAAGAATCAGGAATAAATTGGATAACTGAAAGAAGACTAGAAAAGGGATTGAAAGAATCAGATGCCTTGGCCCACATAGCTCCTGCCAGAGACAGATGATGCAGGCTCAAGGGATTGATCTGATGCAGGCAAAGCAGGGATCTGCTCCAGGACCATGCAGCATGCAGCCTCCATGTGAGAATTACTGAGCAAAGCAGTTTTCCAAACATATTGAAGCAGTTCCTATCTCTATCCTATTGAAACCTGGAAAAAGAAATTAAGCAAAGGAGAGAAGAAGGGAAAGAAAGAAGATTGGCTGATATTAAGGATATATCAGGTGTTTCCTACACTGCTTGTTTTCTATGCAAGTATCTCTCTGTAAGGGTTTAAACTTGGAGTGTGTGAGTAAATTGCATTAATTTCCATTTCTCTCACCTTCAAAATCATCTTCTGAGGTCAGATCTCTTCTCTGGGAATGAATGAAGGTAAACCTCAAACACAATGTGTGCCAGGATAGACAGAAATAAGGTAGCACATTTCTTTCCATCTGAGAGGTTTCTGGAGATGCCTTTGGGCAACTGTTGGTTACACTTGATCTGCTGCGGTGAATTCTTTCTTCCACTACTACTTTCTCCCCAGTACAAATGTCCTTTGTACTGGAAAGAGGAAACTGTTATGGAATTCATTTTGTAATACTATTTTAAAACACTGTTAAGTACAGAAGAGTCAATTTGCATCCTTCCGTCAAGGTTCAGTTAAATTATCCTCATAGTTGTGTTTTTCTCTTTTCCCCTTTTCTGAAAGTAATCCCCCCAAAAAAAAAAAAGAGAAAGACTAAGTTTTTCTAATCATTGGAAGAGTGTGTTGAACAGAAAGACTTTAATAAGTGCAGTGCTTCCGATCAGACTGAGGAAGTGGAGACCTCAGTCCTAAGAGTACACTGGTACTTTGATTTAGTCTGTGCTTCCAAAAGCTGGACATGTACTGTTTTAAACAAATCTTTTGATGTTTAAAGAGCTTTTTAGTATAATTTAATCCCTCAAACTAATTCAATGCATCTGGAAATTATTAGTTCTGCTGTATTAATTTCTAGTATTACCTTGGGAGGAAAGAGAGGTGGAAAGTGAAGACATAAAATGTCACAGAGGTAAAGATCAGATCAGTATGAAGCTGGAATGCTTCATTGCTAATTGTTAATTACTTTTGTACCTGTATGAATAAAAAGTGCTCATGCAGAAGTGACCCAGACCACACTAAAAGCAATTGTAAAGATGGCATATCCCAAAAATGGGAAACACTTTATACCTAGGCTGGCATGAGACACATTAAAAGAAGATACCTTTTGTTGTAGTGCTTCCAGGACAAACAGTCCACAGAGAAGTGGATTCAAAATTCTCAAAATTCCATGTTAAACACTTGAGAAATTTTCACCCAATGCACATAAATTCACCGTGCATCAATTCTATGTCTGAATATGTAAAATATATGCATATATGTGGCAATCAAGAACGTGGGTAAATCTAAGGTTGGATCAGGGAGAATAAGCAAGAGTAAATGTGGAAATAAATTCAACTAAGCAATTAAAAAAATTAAGTATGTGCACAAATTACAAAAAAATAATTTTTAGAAAGCTTCGAAGTACATTTTTTCCTTCTATTTTGAGCATATAATATCCTATTTATTGTAAATACATGTAAAACTCAAGAGTAGAATAAAATAGCAAAGATCTTCCAGGCAAGGCTATTTTGGGCTATTTTTTAGAGGAATTTTACTTACACTGGTCTTCGTGTTTAATTAGTTTTATTTTGGGCTCTGACATAGCTAGAAGCAACAGTTGTGTGTTTCACTGTGATGCTGGGAAATTCCCTCTTCCAAAAGATATAAAGTTCACTTATCTAACCCTGGAGGGCTTCAATTTATCAAATTTTAAGATAATTACCTGTTTATATATATATTTGTACATGTATGTACAAAAACTGTGGCCTGTGACAGAACCCTGCCCAAGCTGAGCCTCCTGCAAGAATATCAGATTTTTTTTGTGGTTTCCATCTCCTATATTAAAGAAGATGGATTACTGTGTTAGAAGCAAATTACATTGCTGAAATTTAATTAGTGTATATTGCAAACAGTTTCAAAACAAAGGAGAAAATTTTCAGAATGTTTTTTGAAGAATGAGATGAAGTTGGCATTTGAAAGGATCATAGAGGCACTATAGATAAGAGGTGAAAAATTGAAAACATGTCAATAATAATTCAATTTCAAAAAGGTCAAAATCCTACTAGGCTGTACGAACCGTTTCTAATTGTGATTTTTCACAGGCTGAAAAAGTCATTAGGACAACAGCAAAAAATAAATGAAGACTTAGGAAAAAGTCAATGTAAAGAAAAATTGAATGAACTATGGATTAATAGTCTACAGAAAAAAATGAGGCAGCTCATCTTGATATATACAAAAGCCACTATAAGGGCATAACATATTTTCTTATGTCTTTACTGGGTAGGACTAAAAGGAATAGGATAAACTGGACAGGGGTGTGTTTAATCTGGATGCTAGGAAAAATCTTCCTAATGTTAGGAAGAGCTGTTTCTGGAGTTTATTGACTGTGAGAAGAGACTGGAGATGCCTCAGCTGAGTTTAAATTGCTTTAGTATCTTGTGCAGCAGGATATATTCCATAACCAACCAGGCCTCTTCCTGGACTATTTAGCGTAATTTTACTGGCATTTTGATGTGTATGACAATTTTTCCATAAAGTGCTTTACAGTGATTTGGTCCCAGGTAATGAGAGGGGCTTATGCAGAATCACTTTTTTTATGACCTATTTTTAGTACTCCAGAACTATGCAAATTTCTACTCACGGACCTGTTGCATTCTCTTCACAGAAGGTTCTGTGTCCATGAAGACAGTATAGAGGGGGTTTAATGTCTATGCTTACGCAGAGCACAAAAACAGGAGGAGAAGTTGGTTAAGATGCTGTCTTAATAATAAAACTTCAGCTGAAGTGTAGTTAGATACTTTATAGCTGTAACGCAGGGTTCCAGTTAATCCAACCATATGTATGTGCTTCCACTGGCTTCACTGATGTTCCCTAAGCTTAAGGTGATTTAAGTTTTGTGATTTGACTGTCTATAAATACATCTCCATGCATGCATGGTTTTCTTAACTCTCAGGAATTTGATAGGAACATGGTCTTTATTCTTGCCTTTGGGATATGAATATAGTCGCTACAGTTCAAGACCTTGTCATACCTGCTTCTTGGCCCCAGTGACACTCATGATTATGAGGTTCCTTGAGCTGGAATGACATAGAAACATAAATGAGAAATATTACCTTTTCATTTTATTTAATGGAAAACATCCAGAAATGCTCCTTCGGGAGCACTGAAATGGCTAAATCTACCTAGTAAGTTTCTAGGACTGAAAAATAATTCTGTATGGCTTCAACTCTTGTAACTCTGGAGGAAGGAGAGATGCTAAAACTTCTTTCTTTCTTAAGTTTTTAGCATGAGAATGGCCTTCTGGTATAATGTCTTAATAAAATCCCACATTATTTTCATTTATGGGTGTAGATAGGCCACATAACTGAGATGCAGACAGAAAAAAAAGTTACTGATTCACTGAGCGTGCTCAGGTCTGTGTGCTGCAGTGTTTTAAATCCAGACAATAATAGGAAATATATGACTGCTGGATCAGGATAGAGTCCAGATAAAGTGACTTGGTGTGCATCATGCCTGCTAAATGTTTTTGGACATCCAGGTGGCATGTGAAGACTCTGTTCTTCTGCCCCTGAGCACACACATTTCTTGCCTCCTTTGAAAGCTACACTGGGTTCATCTACGTGGTATTTTCCAGACTGACGAGAGTCCATTTGGGCCAGCGAATGAGCCACCATGGAGCATCCATGAGCTCAGATGGGAGAGAAGTGCTGTTATCTTTGGCACAGCAGCCTGAGCCATGCTCAGCACTGACCTCACTCTGGTCACTGGCTGCCTCTGCTCTGGGCAGCTGGGAGAGCCAGCAGGATGGGCTGGCAGCTGCTCAAGGCACATGCAATCCTGGCTCTGGCCTGCAGACCAAATGGCTTGTCAGCATTCCCATCATGTTAAGCTGGGGACGCTGGGAAAAACAAAAACAAAAGGGTTGCTCAAAAACTTAAAGAAGCAGTTGAGTGTATGTGATGCTGCTGTGAAAAGGCACAAGAGGTGAATGCATGGTTTCACAGTCGGAGTAATGGTTTACTGAGGTGTACGTAAAAAATAGAGTGGATTTGTGTAACTACAAGCTTACTTTTCAGCTCTTGTCCTCCTTCACTTGAGAAGATTTCCTCAGATCAGTACAAAAGCAATTGTTCATTGTGTGGTTTCTGTATTGTCTGTTGGCATGGAGCAGAGCCAAGCTTTCTCAGGTTTGCTGGGCAGCCAACCATGACTCTATTGTTCTTCCACCAGTCAAGGAGGATTTTCATAACCCTTGGTGTGCTAAATATCTACGTGTGAAATCTGATTTTAATCTGACTCTATAAACACACCAACATATCTCTCACTAGCTCTCGGGGCAGTAATGCCTGAGGTAATGTCTGGATTCGGTGCTCCTCCCCTCCTTTGCTCCCTGCTTTCTCTTTCACACAAAAGCTTCTTGACTCAGAGCGCTCAGTCCCTCATCCTCACCAGATTTTTTACACAATTTCTCTTTGCTCGCACATGGTGAATGCCCTCCATGCACCTTGCAGAAGGAGCAGATAGGAATTTTTCTGATGTGCCCTTGTGGCCCCATGGCAGCACCTCTCACAGAGAAGAAAGAGCTTTTAGGGTTCTTGGCAAGCTTGCAGCGTGCTAAGTGCCACTGCTCTGCCTAGGCTGCCTGATGGCCAAAGCTGGTTTGGAATCAGTCATGAAAGGGTTGATCACCCTCCTGAAAATGGTACTGATGTGCTGATGCACATTCAGTAGTCAGAGGTTTGACAAAGATAATTGCAGTGTGAAGAAAAAAGCTTTACCACCTTAGGTGTTTAACCTAAAACTTTACCTGATGCTACCAACACTCTTTCAAATCCCTTGAAGAGTAAGAAACAACAAAGTTGCCTTGCTTGCCAACACATCTTATTTCAGCTGAAATACATTCTTTGTCTCTTGTTGAACTTAGAGATGAGCACATGGAAAGATTAGCTCCACTTCCAGATGATTAAACAAAATGGATCTCTAATTTTGGTAGCTTTGTGCTATAAATTTCCTATTTTGGCCAATATGGAGGTGGTATGGCTTTGTTACACTACCCAGCTTGCAAGCCTGAATCTTTAATTAGTGCCGTACCTGCACAAGCATCAGGGTCTGTAAATCTACGAGGTGGTGACTGAAACTTGGGCCCATCATGCTAATGAAGAACTCACTCTTCTGGTAGAGGGAGGTTAGATTGTTTCCAATGAACCTAGTTAGTCCTTGTTTCGTAACAAGCAGTGCCCAGTCTTGCACACGTGTGTTGTAACACCTTATCATCACCCTCTCATTAAGGTAGGAAAAGCACAGAATGCAGAAAAGTTTATCGGGCCTCTGTTGAGTAACCCAGCGCTGACATGCATCCCATCATCTTTCCTCGAGGAGGGCAGCTGAGAAGAGCTGCTGCTGAGATACTTGAATATGGGCCATTTCTCCAGAAATAATGTCCCTTCGGTTTCCCTTTAGAGTATGAAAGTTTGGCTCTTTCAGTGAATAACTCAGTGTTAGAAAAGACATCAGCAAAGTGCAGCACGTAAGAACCAAAAGTTAGATGTTGCTGCTAACCACAATAAAAGACCTCAAAACTGCATTATGAGCCATGAAGCAGTTCCAATTTGCTTCAGGAATGAAAATACAGTGAAGGTAATTAACTAGGCATCTTTAAGTCCTCTGAGCAAGTGTTTCCTGCTTGGCTAAGATTAAGAAAGCTACAGGTATTCATACATGTACAACTGAAAGGGATGGTTTTTGAAGACACAAAGAAAAGACTTTTGCAATTGATGGAGGTTCTAGCCTCTTTCTCATTGAACTTTCCAGAATTCCCCATTGATTTGAGTGGAAGCAAAATTTGGCTCTAACTACTCCAGCAAGGGAGACATTTAAGAACTACGTCACTTGGAGTAAGCTACACTTTATTATAATAATTTAGTTGATTAATGGCAAATCAATAGTATTGACTTTTACAAAATGTGTTTTTCTTTGAAAATGTTTTTATTGTCATACAGAAAGGGGGTTGCAAGAAAGATTTGCCCTACAACTGTTTGTGTTTCTTAGGACTTAACAGGGTCTTATTGTGCAGCCCCAGTGCCTAAAACTGAGCATAGAGGTTTGCATTATAAGGCAAGGTACTTGCCTTATATATATATGAGGTATGCTTATAAGTGCTTGCAAACTTCATTGTACAGCAGCAAAAGTCATTTAATGTGGCCACTTTCATCACATGTGTTTCAAATAAATCTAAAATGAAGTGGTAAACCAATATAAATTTCATCTATAAGCACACTGGATGTTTCACATAAAGGAAGCAGATCTTCAGAGTGGAAAACCCAGATCCATAACTTCTTGGCTACAGCCTAAAATGGCTATGTAAATAAGAAGAGTCTTTGACAACTCTGTGTTGGGTGGTGACCTGAAACACGAAGTGAGAAGAGGACAGCATGAGGGAAAAACCAGTATGAGATGGGCCTAGGAGCAAAGGAAGCTGTTCCACTTTCCACGTAAACGGTAGCAGCTGGGTTTCCACAGAAGGGACTTCAGTTGAGCACATGACTTTGCCTTGCTGGGGGTTTCATCAGAGCACTCCCAGAAGTGCCAGTGATTTGTGGAATTACTGCTTTTTGTCAAAGAACATAACTGAGCGAGATAAAACTGAGGCTGTAATTGTTGTGTAGAGAGAATATTTAAAGTGTATCTAAACTAAATTTACAGAGATACCATGGGCTTTCTTCTGAACTCTTACGAAGTGAGGTGTCCTCCCTAAGGAATGGTAACACATCTTGATCCAACCACAGAATTGAAAATACATTGAAAATATTATATATATTAACTTTGCTTTCAAATAAGAAGCAAAGGTAATTTATGCAAAATCTATGTGACTGAGAACAGGATGAGAGCATCCTCTGGAATGGTTTTATTATCTGGCAGATATGTAAGATTCTATCTATCTTGTGGAATGCTAAACATGGAGTAGAGCATGACTTTTCCTTCCCCTATTCATGGTTATGGCTATCAGGAAGGCATGTCTCAAAGAATTACACTGATGGGATAGCAAAATATTTTGGGTATTAATGTGACCTACTGTGAAACACGTTCTCTAAGCTGGGGATGGCAGTGAGAAGCAAAACCTTTTTCTCCAGTGTTGTTCAAGTATTAAGAGTCCAGAAGGGGATAAACATTTTTCAAACTATGAGGAATTTTGATGGAGGAAGCATGGAATTCTGCCATGAGCAGGGCAACTAACCTGCTTCCCAACATTGTGGCAAGGGAGGATTGAGTTTGGAGAAGCTTAGGGAAATTTGTAGGAGGGCAGAAGAAGGTGAAAAAGGACTCTGGAGGTAAGGCAGAACCAAGTCACAGGGCTATGACGCTAAGGTGGAGTCAATCCCACCAGACATAGAGGATTTGCTGCAAAACCCTGTCTTGAGCAGAGCTTCTGACAGAGACCAGACACAGCCACTACATCTGGGCCAGAAAATAAAAATGTGATGTTGATAAATCAGGTGTTTCACAGAGAAGACAGAAGAATGATAAATGATAAACAGAAAGGATCTCCTACTCCTCAGTTTAACAAAAAGAATGACATGGAAAGACTTCTTAGCAGATTACATGCACCTAATTGGAAGGAGAAATATGCTAATAGAGAGAACATGCTCCTGAAGACAGGATTTTAATGTGATGAAGCTGAATATTAATGAATCCTGGAAATGGAGTGTGAATTTTGGAAGCAGTGTATCAAAGATTTCCATGGATGGCATTGTGTAAATCATCAGATAACAATCAGTCAAAAAACCTTATGAAGACAGGTGTAGATTGCTGTCTCATTCCTCATTTCACATGGCTATTTAGAATACCAGTATTACAGCATTTCTTCTTTATCAGCCTCTGAAGACTGATGTGAAGAAGTGGAAAATGCTTGATAAACTTGTCTAAAGATTTCCATTTTTACTAACTCTACAGAAGCAGTGCCACTAACAGGAAGGGAATGCCTTTTCCAGATATGTTTCCTTCAGCACACCCTGTGTAGGAAATGCAGGTCCCTACTCCAGAAAAATAGCTAATTTATAGAAGAGGTTGTTTGGTTTACAGTATGAACCTGAAAGCTACATTTCATAAAAACAAGCTGGCTGTTCTGGAGTGGGACTGCTGCAGTGATAAATCCTAAAGAGCTGTGGTAATGTGGGTCTGCCCTAACAGCTGTTAGGTTTTACAGTGTTTGCAGGTAGCACTGGCTAGTGAATAAAACATGGCCTTTTATGTTGCCGGCATTTTCCCTGCTCTGATTATTAACTTGAAGTTTTTTATTTGACAGAACTATTTCAGAAGGCTTAAAACAGTGAGGGAATATGTCCCCAAATGAGACATGAAAGGCATTTCCATCAGAGTAACATTTATTAATCTTAAGAATGGTCCAAGTAGAATCAAGATATATTCTTTTGCTCCATTTCAGTGAGAGATGACATGAAACACATTGAAAAATTGACTTGCTTTTAAGAATAAGATATGATCACATACTTTTATTCTTTAACAAGTGAAAGCCTTGTTACCTTGAGTGGCAAAGCCACCATTTTTATTTTTTTTCCCCATGGTTGCATTCTAGGAGCACTTGACCACCTGCAAAGATCTGATTGCAGAGCTGTGATCTTGGTTTAGCTACTTGTGTTTATGTTTTTTACCAAAATCAAGGATCATTATTTCACATTGCAGAGGTTTCAAGTATACAACCAGTTTATAGGGGTATCACTCTGTAATCACGTGGGACCATTTACAAGAGTTCTCCCACTAAAAAGCTTTGGTTTTTTTTTGTTTGGTTTTTTTTGGGTTTTTTTTTTTCAGGGAGTAATGAAGTATTTTCCTATAAAACTTCTGAGGAATTATCATCTGGCACATAATCACAAACAAATATTACTTTTCCTCTTGGAAATCTAAATTGGTTATGCTGACATATGAAATTGAGTATTGAGAGTGTTACTGTTTGTGTTGTCCTGTGATGAGGATTATATATTATGTATTTTATATTGTTCAGGATTCTATAAACTATTTCTTTTGTCCCATATGTCCTTAAAGCAGAAGAAAGAAGCACAGCCTTTACAGGTAGTTAATCTGTGCCAGCCAACCTTCAATCTATATATTTCTTGTTCCACAGCAATATGCACAATTACTGGGCCAAGTTGTGGCTGATATACATGGCAGTTATTACACAACCAGTTTAACAGAAAGGAAAAAAACCCTACAGATTGAAAGGAATGTCATGGCAATTAAATCTAAGAAATGCACAAATAAATACAGCACAATCTTTTCCCCCTGACCCAATATCGATTCAGATTGCCTCCCTGTGCTAGACTGTACTTGCCCCAAACAAACAAAATGCATGGCGTATGCAATAAGCTTGCTGAAGAAAACCTACCTCACCTGGAGGAAATGGAGAGTATGATATTCCACTAAATAAACAATGTCTCAGTTATGGCTATTAGCTTCAAAGGAGAAAGCAATTTCTAGACAATTTTAAAAAATCAAAATACTTTCCCTTTTATTGGTTTGAGCCATTTTAGCAAGGAAAGCAAGCAGCACCTTTGCAAAAGGGGTTTAGTGTCTAATTAGAGACAAAGAAATAATTTAAAGTAGCTTTTAAAGATGTTATGTAATGCGTCAGAAAAAATTTGTTTGTGATGCATCTGGGTCTATTTCTATTCTTTTGCAAGTAGAATACTCTTCATCAATGGAGATTTCTCTTCAACTTTATTATTATTATTATGAAAGAATGATAAGCCCTTAAATAGGTATAGATACATTCCCTGAAGACCAGTGGCTTCATCAGGTATTGTCACTAATGTTAAACAAGAATATTTCAACATCTACATTCTTCACAAAATACAGGAGTGAATTGCTGAATTACAGTTTTAGCCCCCTCTCTATTCCGTTCATCTTCATACTACTTGTCAATCTCCCTGTCTTCTCTTTAGCTTTTATTTTCTCTCTGAGCTGTTCTCAAGATCCACTGGAATATAAGCGGGGGGGAGAAAAATGGTCCTTCTTCACAACAGCTGAGTGCATTCAAGCAAACTGAATGAGCCTTCCTTACCCAAAAGATATGGAACAAAGGGATTGAAAATTGCCATGTGGTCAGGATTTCTAGCCAGGAGAAATACTAGGCAAACAAATGCAGTATCTAATGTCAGAGCTGATGTTGCATCACAAGTCATTGGGAAGACATTTAGTGCTCTTTTCCCTACTGTGTTTGTTGTTAGAAGAGTAGTATTTACTGTTGCACCTTCATGCCTGCAAACCCTCACAAACTCATCCCTTTTTTTATTGTCCTAATATTTCTATCACTCACAGTATGATTGAAAATTTCCTGGAAGGGTAAATCCTGACTTAGGGAGGTACCTTTTGAGGATTTCAAAAATGTCAGTTTACATTTGGTTGATTCATAATTGTGGAATAGGCCTTTCTCAGCCCACAATTTGAATAATATAGGAGGTTGGGTTGTTTTGTTTTTTTAGGAGAGGAAACAGGTCAAAACCCTACACTTAGAACAAGAAAGCATTGTGGTGTTTCCCATCCACAACTTAGCAGAGCCCAGACTCTGTGGCTACATGAAAAGCGGCCTCCCCATTTCCTTCTGTGTGTGTGCTGTGGAGTGCTTGCAAGTATCCGGCTGTGGGGATGACACTCAGATTCTATCTCCCTGTGTGAGGGCAAGAGTGATGAAAGACATGGGCTCAGAAACCTCTGCAGAGGTTCATGGTGCCACCTGCCTGTCTCACCCTAGCGAGCTGACAGGCAAGAACCCCAATTTTAAAGATGGATCTTCTGAGAAAAAAACCCAGCCTTTTTGCCACAGGTTGCCCAGAGAGAAGAGAACAGCTATTGGAAGGTGCTGAGAAGTATAAAATGGTAGAAATAGTCCCAGAAGAGGGAGATGAGTAAGGAAAGGCCAGATGAGGTTTTCAGAAGCACATAATAAATTGTGAAGCCATGTTATAGTGCGCGGGTCTTCAGTTTATCTTGCTGGGACGATAGCACCACCCATACATTTATGCACATGCTGTATATAGTATTACAAAGATACATAAAACACTTCTGTAAATAGGACCTTATTTATAGATACACATCCTGCTGTGTTTTGAAGTACTCCTGGCTTTTTCTTATTAATTTGGTATTAGATTTATTAGTATGAAGATAACAGTGGAATGAATAAATGTTCCTCAGCACAGGAATAACTTCATCCTTGTTTACAACTTTTGCACACTTGTATAAACCAACTGTATCAAATTCAAAAGGAATCGTATCAGCGACTGAGAAAAATCAAAACAGATGCTCATTTCATTTCTCTAAGATAAAATTAACTGAACCTGTCATATTTCTTGGGCAATCCTTCTAACATCTGCTGAACAAAGCAAATACACTTAATTCACTACAGCCTTTAGTTTATAGGTCAGATATGGCCTCTCAGGGCTATTGTGTTTGTGTTTAAAAAGCTTAGAATTACGTTTGAAAACAATAAAGCTGGAAATGTTTATTTTGAGGCCTGAGCTAGTCATCCTTCCTGAGTTTCAGTTATCTAATTCAAGGTTTACACTTGGATGGAATAACCAGACTCAGCACAAATAATTCATATGAGGAAAGGGAACTCATGAAGGTATTAATGAATTTAACTGTTACCTCCTGTTACTGAAGAGGAACCTATGTCTTAAATAGACCTGTCCCAGAGGAAACACATGCCCATGTGTCTCCAAAAAGGGCATCTCTCTTCAATGCTGTACAGTTTGACTTGACTGGAGAAACTGCTCTTTCTGCCCTGCAAGATTAAGGTGTACTGACAGGTCTGTAACAGTGTTCTTAGTTCTTCATGCCTCAAATTTTCCAAGCACTAGAACAATCCAAATGTTTATCTCTTATCAGGTGCCTCACCATTGCCTGCCACCCCTATACCAATGTTGGGCTGGTACCACTGTGACTGAGGTCCTTGAGACGACGAAGGCCAAACACATCCAGGGATGTATGAGTGATGCCAATGGGTGATTCCTCCCTTCTGCCCAGCCCTTGTGAGGTGGCTCCTGCACTACTGGGTCCAGTCTTGGGCTTCCCATGTGAGAAAAATATTGGCATATTGAAGTTAGCCTATGGAGCACATGATGTATGAAAGGGACTGTGAGAGTTGGGTTTGTTCGCCTTGAAGAAGAAAAGGCTGCGTTGAGGATGGGAGGGATATTCCATTTTGTGTTCAATTATCTAGAGAAGGATTATAGAGAACACAGAACTCTTCTCAAACTTTTTCATGAAATGCAGCAGATTTCAGGAGATCCTGGTTAGGCAGAAGAAAAATGTATTCACTTGAGAGAGGCACAACACTGGAAAAGGTATCCACAGAACCTGTTGGATTTCTTTAAATCTTTAGAACTCAGTCTGGCAAGTCCCTGAGCAACTGAATCTGCCTTCAAAACAGATAGCAGGAGGCTAGTCTAGAGACTTCCAGAGGCTGCTTCCAACCCTTGTTGTCCTATGACTTTATGGAAGTGGCCCTGTGTTACTGCCACACAGGTCTTTGGGAAATTCCCATCTTCCTCGTCTTTATCTTCACTTCCAAATTTTAAATTTTCCTATCTCCAATGAAAACAACCTCACATTTGGAGAGTTCAAGTACTAGTCAAGAGATCAGAAACCAGGTATTTCATGAACCATTCAGATCCTAGAAACACCAGTAACATCTTTGACCTTGTTCACAAATTTCTGACTGTTCATAGACTGTCAGTACACCAATGTTTTACTCAGTTCCACATTCCATATAGTTTTTTAACAGTTAAAAAAAATCTTTCAGGACTTTTTTTTAATCTTTAAAAAATGCACCATATTGTGCTTCATTGTTTTTAGCAATGGAAGACGGTGGCTGTAAAGCACATACTCACTGCGAAACTGCTTTGTGAGGACTTCTTATCCCTGGGGAAAAGCCAGAGAGGGTGAGAAGAGAGGTGGTTCTGACCTTTAAGTACTTGAACTTTGAAAGAAATATCAAGGATTTTTTTAAAAATTATTTTGCATGAGCTGGATTCTTAATATGAAATTCTTTAAGTACAATCTGTTCAAGCTACGGGACATTGCACCATTTTTATGGTGCTCAGTTTTCAAGCAGAATGGTTAGGGCTTATTAGACACACAGACTTTCCTGGTTCTTTTCTGGTAATTAGATGTGTAGGTTAAATCCATAAAAGAGCTTTCTTGGAACCACTGCGACTAAAAGGGGGACACAATTTACTTTTGTGCTTGACATGAGTCCTTGAAACAATATGTACTATTTTATTTCAGGATGTGTAAACTACACATTGTGGTCAACAGTAGAAACAACTTGCTTATTCACGCTAACTTATAATATCATTATAGAATTATTTGAGGTTTAAGCTGAGAACACCAAAAAGGTACTTTTTATTTTTATACAAAAATCCATTAAAAATACTGCCACAAAAATCTCTGCAGAAATCCAATAGGAAGATTTAATAGGGAGGGGGAAAAATTCTGTGTGCAATCAGAAATAAGAGGTTTGTTCTATACTGTGATTTGAGAGGGAATGAAGAATATGAGCTGGTTATGAGAGAGAAAAGGACACCTGTTTCAAAGCTGTAGTTAGTCCTACCAGTCAAAGCTCCCCCCCACAGCTTCTGGAGAAGCACCTCAACCACTGTCACCTGTTGGAATGAACATAAGCAACAATTTTTCAAGAATTAGTGTGCCTCACTTCCCTGTGAGTTCATGTGACTATGAGATCACATTTCAAAATAAAGCAAGGAAGGATGTTACCCTTTTGAACCAGTATCTTTATAAACTCTTAAGTGTTCCTTGTAAATGGCAACACTCATGTTCATGTCACATCCATGTGCAGGCAGATCCTGACTTCTGACCAGTTGCAGATCAGTTAAACAAGTGCTTAGTCATTATTTACTTATTGCAAACAACTAGACTTGTCTTTCTTAGGACACGTAAACAGAGACAGGCACCAGATTCAAATCAATGCTCTAGAAGCTCATAAAACCATTGCAAAGATGCTGAGCACCGCATTCTTAAACTAAATAGTTAAAGCATTTCAGATTTAGACCATCCAACTAAAACGCCACACCAATTTAGAAACCAGCAAATTCAAGGAGAAAAGGTATCCAAAAAATAATTTCAGATTTTCCATTAAAAAATGATGGATTGTCATGTCTATTGAAAGACCAGTGTGCTTTCAGCTCTGTTTGGAGCTTCCTTTCTCATACCAAACACTTCCCAACTGCTTAGAAGCCTGTAAGAAGTTATTCAAATTCTAAGAGAAGGTTGTCTGTGCCATTAATGAAATGATCCATGCTGAAATGGGCTAGTTTATCCTCAGGCAGCTTCAGCAAAAACAATGATTTAATGAATGAGGGGAATAAATGACTCTTTCACTCTTTGGATAAGGTTTGTCAGGGCAAATTTCAGGTGCCCTGTCAAAATAAAGTTGAGGGAGTTTATGCTTCTGCTCCCTATGTCACACAGCTCCTGTAAACATACAGAGATGTCACTCTTGGAACTTCTCAGATTGTCTTCTTTAACTGGGAATCAGATTATTTTTTCTCTAGCAAAACCCCTGGAAATATCTGTTCTCAATTTGCCACTCTCTGTTCCCTAAAGCGGATGGTATTGCTGAAAGGTTCTCTTTAAGGCTCTGTGAGTCCCACTGTTTCCCTGCTTAGGGGATATCTGTTAGTCAATAAAAACAGAGCTGGAACCTGCTGACACTGCTGTGCCAGAGTGCTTTAATGAAAGGTCTTCCACATCTGCAAATAGTGTGATTTCCCAAGGCTGCTAGCAAACACCAAAAACCTGATCTGAATCACTGAAACACAAGCATGCAAGAATCACCTTAAAGGAAAACAGCAGAAATTAGTCATGAAAGGAAGAACCTTTTAATTCACAATGTCTAGGATCAGAGCCAAGGCAGAAATAAAAAAATCATGGTATCATAAATCATATAATTGTTTAGGTTGGAAAAGACCTCTAAGTCCAACTATTATCCTCACACTACCAAGTCCACCACTGAACCATGTTGCCAAGTGCCTCATCTACACATCTTTTAAATCACTTCAGGGTTGGTAACCCAACTGCTTCCCTGGGCAGCCTGCTCCAAAGCTTGACAACTCTTTCTGTCAATGAATTTTTCCTGATATCCAATCTAAACCTTTCCTGGTGCAAACTTAGGCCATTTCCTCTTGTCCTGTCACTTGTCACTTGGGAACAGAGTTTGACATTAACTTTGTTACACCCTACTGTGGGGAGTTGCAGAGAGCAATAAGGTCACTCCTGAGCTTCCTTTTCTCCAGGCTGAGCCCCCACAGCTCCATCAGCTGCTCTTCAAAGGACTTGTGCTCCAGACCCTTCTCCAGGTCCATTTGGAAGTGGAATAAAAGAAGCAGGAATCAAAAAGCACCTGAGTCTGGTGTTGAAAGACAAAGTCTGAAAGTACAGGAGGAGCCAAAAGCTAAGGGTGAAGGCTTGAAGCACCAGATAGCTGGGGAACAATGTGGTCTGCTTCAAAGTTTACCTGTGGCTAGGTTGTGGTTCCCAAATCTTAGGCTGTAAAGAACAGTTCTTTGATCCTTGCTAATGAACCCCAGTTAGTGGGAAGTGAGGCCAAACTCAGAGACCTCAAAGCAAGCCACAGCAGAACAAGCTCCTGGTTTGTTTAAGGACATATCTAAATGCAGCAGTTGAGGTGAACTGCAGGATTTTGGAGGCTGTCAGTGGCACACTTGCACTGTGCTTGGTGCAGTATTTTGTACAAGTCTTTTGCTATTTTTCTGTTCCTCCAGTAAGATCCAGATATCGAAGAGAATGTAAATATGGGTACACTACTCCCTGTCCAGCAAGTCATGGAAAGGATTTTGTTCCTTTCCATGGACTTTGGATGAAGTTCACAAGGTCTTTGGGAGCTCATTCAGTTGTGTGATCATGAATAATTTTCTTTCTTCTCCTACAGGTACTCTGCTTTGGCAGCCTGACTGCTGCTGTTTTCCAAAGACCTTGAGAAACAGAATGACAGGAAGTATTAGACAGGGTAATTTTCCTGTGATGAATTAGGGTGGGGTATTCATTTGTTCCTTTGAGAAATCTTTGATCTGGTTTTATATCTTCCCTGTCCTTGATGGGAAACAAACTGAGGCTATGTCAGATACAGTGGCATGAACAGTGCTCTAAGTTCTTACCTTCTTCCAGAAGGTTTAGTGATCATCTGGTGTCCTCTGACTACTGACAGCTCCTGTAACAAGCCATAAGAGGGGAAAAGCAGGGCAAAAGTAGCACAGGTCAGCACTTCAGGCCATGTTATAAACTGTGTGGTAATTGGATTGCTGCATTTACAGCTAAGTCCTACCAGATGACACATAGAGAATGAATCATAACATGCCTGAATCTGCACTCCTTTCTCACTGCAGCATGCTCAGGGCAAGAAGGAACAAAGGGATTAACTACTCTGTTGTCTCGTTCCCCAAGATGCCAAATGAAAGACCTGCCTTCTTTTTGGATCTGCTTTTTGCCACAGCTCACTCCAGTCCAGAAGCCCCTTATCAATAATTTTATGCACATTTACATACATATTACATATATTTATTCACACACACTTAGTCAAACAATAGACACACACCAATTTCCATGGTTTCAACATGGTTTGTTTATGTCAGATGTGTGACAAGTTTTAGAAGGATCATCAGCCATATGAGGGAGTGAGCTGCAATTGCTACAAGTAGGTGAAAGCTGTTTCTTTACCTCCCAAAAGCTTATGGCACAAAATGGAGAGGAAGACAAAGCTTAGGAGACTCTTCCTTAGATTTTTGTGAAATTACACTGTTGCCCTTTCTCTGACTTCTGTTCTTGAGCAACTGGCAGTGCTAAGCTATTAGGAAACAGGGCATGCATGTTGCACCCAAAAATCTCTCATAAACACCTGTCTATCATGGCTCCTGGCATCTTGGAACAACAGCACACACCACTTGATTCTCTGACCTTACCAGCTGGATCCGGCTGCATGTAAGATATGTGAAAACTGAACAAGGTTCAGTTCAAAACATTTCCCATGGGATCTATTTTTTTCTCTTTGTAAAATGTTTCCTACAAAGGTCTTTCATGAGTAAATTCTTCCAGCATTCCTATGGTTCTCATTCAGCTTTTTTCTTGTTGAGACAGGAGGGAGAAAATAAACACACCTCTGGTGGGTGAATAGATGGCTTGGAAATATGTAGCAGGATGTAAGGGATTTCTTTTTTCTTTTTCCCTGTTTTTAGTCCTGGCTAGACTTCTGTTGCACTTGAAGCAATTGCATAAGGAGATGGCATCAGAATTCAGGAGTAATTTTTTCTTTCACAGCTTACAGACAAGCTTCAAATATTTCAAAAAGTTTGAAAATGCAAACTTTGTCTTTGAATTATACCAAACCTAAGTGAGAGTATGAACAATGAGGTTTGTTCTCTTCAGCCCAAAAAAAAAAAGTGCACTGGGATGAAAAGCTGAAATCTTGATCTTGACAAAATTATCTGAAGAACTCTTTGAAGGAGCTCCTTCCCTACCTTGCTCTTCCCCTGTTACCACCAGCTACCCATGGATAGTGATCACATTGGGCAATTTCTCTCGTGGAGATGGAAAGGGTAGTTGAAGGAATTCAATGAGCTCAGTTTGTACCCTGATATACCCCCAGTAAAGCCTGCCCAAGGCCATTTTGAAAGGATTTAGTCTAGCCCAGTGACAGTGCTTCTTTCATCATCTGTTTTTTATGTTACATTTCTATTTAACATTGCGCTCTGCTCGGTCTAATCACTCTTCTTTTGAGGGGCAGCTTTCTGAAAGGGGCTGAAGAATTCTTTTTTTTTTTTTTAATCCTGCATTGAAAAATACCTAGAGAGAAGTATATTACCCTGAGAGTGAAGTTTGGGTTTGGCTTTAGTGCCTGGAAATGCCTTAGCAGAAATGGAGGTAAACACCTTATTGTAATTAGTCATTCACTGCTTCTCTACTTCCCCTCTTACAAGAAGACAGAGAGCTTAGGGCAAGTCCCTGGCAGCATTTGCAAAGCTAGCTGTGGATTCCCTTCCACATCAGAAACCGTGATTATTCTCTACCACTGCTTGATCCATTTTAGTTGTCCTTGGACATCTATGTTACAACTCATTTTCCCTTTAATGGCATGAAGTAGTGCTGCTGTTCTTTCCCTCTTGACCATGTCTCTGAAAGCCACCAAGTCCCACATGCAGAGGATCATTGCCTAATAAGGATGGAACAATTATAAAATAATAATAAAACCAGCTAATTTGTCATAATTCTAAAATAAAGATTTGATGATGAAATTGCAAGTCAGTGTTTGAGCAGATTATGTTCACAGACAAGACATCCCAACCGTTCAATCCTATTTAATTCTGCACCAACAGAAATTATATTTGATTTCTGTACCAACACAAAACCAGAGAGTTTGAAAAGAAAAAGAAGAGGCCAGGAAATCTTCTGAGGAGAGAATTTAGAAGGAGTGGAGGTAGTTAACAAGAAGATAAGAATCTAGGGCAAGGTTAGGCTTAGGTTTGATATATTGGTTTTATTTGTAAAGGCAGGCTAATTTTGTGTCAGAATGACCCAGAATTACAGAAACTTTTCCATCTATGTACTAAGGGGCCTTATTTCATATGATTTTTATATATTAGAATAGTTGTATCTCATTTTACTGCATAAAATGAACTCCTCCTGCATAAAATAAACTTAATGCAAATAAATGCTTGAGATTTCTGCATTTTTCTGTTTTTACAGGTCTGACAGTGCCCTAATCATTTAAAGAAAGTGATGATCTTCCACCACAGATTTTTGCACCATCATTCAGAAGGAGACCAAGCAAACTTCACAGATCTGAACTAATTAAAAGCAGCAACAAACACACCTCTTCAGTTTTGATTCAAAAACAAAATCAGTTTCTGATTTCTGGATATAAATAAGAGGCTGATTCCATAACTGCAGCATAAATACGGCAGGCTCCAGCCATCAAACATTTTCAATTTTTATTTGGGGCAAGCTAATAAATCAGGCTCTGAACTCAGAGTGTAACTGGAAACATCAAATGAAAGGCAGTTGTAAGAATATTGTGGAGAAATGTGAAGACCTGGATAGGCAAACATAAATACTTTAAAGGTATCAGTATAAAATATTGCCGTGAACTGATGAAAGGTTTTCAGCTTCAGGGTGCTTTATTCCAAGACTTCTACAGACTTCTTTTTGCTTTACAGCAAAGCAGCTGTGCTTACACAATGTAGCATTGTGTCAGGAAACGAACTGAAGCTGTTTACAGGATACCAGTTGTGGGAGTGCTTTTAAACCAGCAAATCAAGATCTGGGATCTCAGCCTTCCAGATTGTGCCTGTCTTAGTGGTCCAAACTGCAACCAGAGACCTTTCCCAACAGTGTCAATATAAGAATTGCAGGTTGGTCCTTCATGAATGACATCTGTGATCTCCAGAAACTCTATGTCAGAAATAGATTTTTAATCCATTATTTAGGAAATAATTTCCAATCTTAGCTGAGGCAAGCAGAGTATCTTAATTTTGAACTCCCTTGTGCTCATTCTTGTATCTCAGTGTAGAATTCACCCTTGTTTTGCCATTGTTCATTGACAGTGCAAAAGGCCCTGCTCTCTGACTTACTTCATTTTTCCCTTATACTTCTCCAAAGGGAAGAAGGAGTTTCTTGCCAAACACTGCTGTCAGTCTGAAATAACTGTGGGCCTGATCACATGAAGATTGAAAGTGTTTCTCTTTTTAATTGATCAAATGATTGAGTACAGACTTCTTTAATAGAGAAATCAGCATAACACACCCATAAACTTAGCATGGAGCCCTGTGTTCACCATGTTCTAAATTACTGACAGTTTATAGTTGTCACATTTGGCAATCTCTGTACAGGAAAAGGGCCAGTCTTCAGCGGAAATAAAAACAGGTGCTTTGATCAGAACATGGAAACAACTATTAGGAAGAGAGATTCTGCAAGCGTGTATAAAAATGTTCAGTTTTTTGTTTCCCACTTTACCAGCTTTAGCTTTATATATCATCATAACTGTCCTTTGCAGCTACATTCCCATCTGCAAATAATGCAATGTAAACAACAGTAAGATCTTTTATTGAGTAATTAGATATAATTTCTGACATATTCCGTAAATGCTGAATGTTAGTGAAAGCTAAAGGAGCAAGGAAGGTGAACTTGAAACACATCTTGACTCTGTTATTTTACTGTCATAAATCTTGTAGCAGGTGACACATACGTTAGGGGGTTTGCGGTGTTTTTGCCTGCTGTCTTCCTTTTGGCAATGTTTTGAAAGTTAAAAATATTCTTTGGTTTTGGGTTTTTTTTTTAAAGTGTTTTGCTTCGACTTTCTGTAAACATCTAGTATTAGATAAAAAAAAAAAAGTCATGCCCAATAATTTTAACAGATTTTTGGACAGATAAATGGTTCAATTTATCTAACACTCTAAGTCTATCCCAGCATGGCACATGGAACCATTGACTCAAAGTAGTTCATGGAACCATAATTCAAATTAGAGCAAGCAGCAAAATTAAAGTGCAGAAAAATCGAATAGTAACATGGGTGATATATATATTTGGTATAAACTGCATGATTTTGCTTTATAATGTAAGAAAGAACCATCTGAGAATCCACAGGTGTTACCGGCCTCTTCAATGGCAGCTGATTTATTTGTTGGTTAAAATTGTCATGCTTTAGCAAAGCCATATGGGGATTAAAGATGAGAATAGCAGAAGTGTCACAGATCAGAATTCAACAGCTTCTTGATATATTTAACATACCTTAAAAAGCCCAGATATTCTTGACCTAATTTCATCTGATCTCTACAAAGCATTCAAAATCTGCATGGTCTGCAACTGCCCCAAGAATAAGGTTCCTGCGAAGGATTGTCTCCACGTAAGTAAATATAAATTCAGGGCAGGATTTTATTTCTCACAGATACTTTGAAGCAATCACAGCAGAGGTTATTATAAACACTGATATTCAATTTCTGGGAGCAGAGGACCTGAACAAAGAAGAGTTATCTCCCTAGAACGTGGTTGGCACTGCATGTGTGGAGCCATCAGGTGTCACAAGGAGCTCACAGGGACTTCACCCACATGTTTACAGCTGGCTCAAGGATAAAGACAGATGAGGAAGTCATGAGCCAAGACAGGATAAGGAAAGGTCTTAATCAATTTCTGCTCTCCTCTTTTCTGCTTTTAAATCTGGAGAATCTCTTTTGCAGGCACAACTGCCCTCTCGGCATTCAGATCATACCAGAAAGCTATGGATTTCCAATGATAAAGCGTTTAAAAAAATCCATCTTTTTCTACCTTCTATTTTACCTTTGATGTCACAGTATATGTAGAATAGAAAGTTTTCTGTGTTGGGAATATTCAACTATGTATAAGGTACAACATGTAGAAGGTTGCAATATTTCAGGAAGCTCAATACTGCAGGAATGTTTGCAAAATTCTTCCTCTTTCAGAAAAGCCTATGATCCTGAAATGTACCATAGTGGCAAATCACAAGTGGCAATTAACCTAATTTTGCTATTTTTTTGTAGTGAATTGGACCATATTTATACTATTTAGTGCAACTTGTCCATCCAATCACAAAGAAACCACTTTCTGTACTCTAATCCCCCATTTGAGAACAGTACAACTCCTTTGCTTTTTACAACTTTTGTTACATCTACCCCTCACATATGCTAATAAAACAATTCCCAACATAGAAATACATACTTTGCTTCTGACACAAAGTATGAGAAGAAAAACTCCCTAACTGACAATTTTCCTTACATTAATAATTTTTAAAGCATTTTGTAGATGCTAATAAATTTTTATGGGTGTCATCCAAATTTCAGTGACATAAGTGAAAAAGCTCCTACCACTTCAGGGACTTCAGCGAGCACTGGATGTTACATGAGTAACATTTATTGCATAAAACTAGACAGATATAATTCAGACAGGATTCTTGGATCTCAAGATTTACTTTTTTTTTTTCCAATAATCTTTTTTTCCTTTGTTTCTATTTCATGTTGAATTTTGACATCATGCCATATCAGAATGAATCAGAATGAAGTCAAAAAGCCTTGACAATTTTATGATACTGGTAATTTTGTCAGTCTAATGTAAAGAACTACCACTTAGCAAGAAACCAAGGTCATCGAAGATCAGACACTGAAGAGATTGAAATTATGACTCATTAAATAAATTACTACACTAAAATGTAGAAAATACAAACACATCAACACTCAACCTATTCATATGAATTTAAATTTGTTCATTTTGTTAATCCCCTATTGAAGAATTAATAGATATTCAAAGAAGATCAAACTCAAAAATGATGAAAAGACATGAGACTAATTTTGGAGTTAATCTGTTTTATTTAAATGGAATAGCTGCTTGCTAAACAGTTTTCATTCAAATTGTTTTCATGGTAATCGGTACTCTAACAAACATTGTGCTGCATTTATAGATTCTTATGGCTTGTTAAACATTCCCAAGTGTACTCCTTAGGTATAACAGAGTGTGACAAGAAAAAGTACTTGGTTTAGAACGTGCCTGTGTCAGGCCAGCCTCTGGATGGTGAATTTTAAGATTTCAGAAAATGTTTGCTACATTTGAGGAGAGCCTTCAGTGAATACAGAATCAAGGCATATTCTGTTAATCAGTTTTTCAGCCGTAAATCTTTGGGCTATCTAAGGAAGTTAGTAGATAATATTATCCCTGAGAAATGGGAATGATTTTTGTAAATGGAGATATGAATTAATTTAATTCTCTAAATTTATGATTTGGCATTCTCTAGTCATTATCTGGCATATCTACAGAAATCTTATAGAAGCAAATTACTTTGAAAAGCATTGTTGTACAATTGTGAATAATTGCAACTAGAAATAAAAATACATGCCTGTATTTTTACATATTCTGTTTTTTATGGCAGTTGACAGAAGCATGGATTTTTTTAGAGGTAACCACCTCATGATCAGTTAACTTGATAGAAATACAGACTTCAAGGTAGTCCAGGTAAAAAAACCAAACGTGGTTGTAGGCTGTGAATTGAAATCTTGAAGGAGTCATGGATCACAAACAAACAAGGGTATGTAGGACAGATGGGAATGGTTGGGAGCTCTTAAAGGTTGACATCAAAATTTACATCTAAATGCCTTCACTGTACTGGACCTCCAATGGCTGCTTCAGTGCCATGGACATATCCGACATCCAATGGGTCTGAAAAGAGTGGATTTCGTGATTCCTGAGGGTCCTTTCTCAGCACAACCAATGCTTTGGAAAGACTAGTCATGAAAAGGCTTCAGCACTGCCAGTTGAAGCAGAGCTTCAGAAGGATCCAATTTAATGTTACTGGATTCCATACTCAGTTAGATTTTGAGTTTTTAATAATTCTGAGCCAAAACTCTCTTCAAATTTTGCATTGCCGCTTCCATATGTGGTGTATGTAGATAGCGGAATAGCACATGAAGCAAAGACCTTTTCTAAATCTCCTTGACTTTCTTTGCAAATGAGCATTCCCAAACAGTGAGTATTTAGCTCTTGGCAGATGACTCTTCAGCTGTGCCTCACATGGAAAAAGCCTTTTCCTTTCATCCAACAGCTGAAGCACAAGAACACAAATCACAAAGGGGAAGTTTTATTCAGAGTTTTTAATTTTTCTGCTTTATGTTTTATTTTTAATAGTGTTCCGAGTCTCCAAAATCTTCACCAGTTTTTACATATTAAGCTCTTTGTTCTAGGTCACCTTCTGCTTTGTGGGCACTACGTCATGAGGTACCTCCCTTTATTTATTAGGATTCAGTATTCCTAGAGAGGAAGGAAGCTAAAGAACATGAGCTGAAGTAGGGAGGAACAAAATAAGAATGTGTATCACTGTGGTGCGCTGATCTTATCTGCCAGCCAAATGCCATCCAGAGGCTCTTTCCCTACCCATCCCCAAGGTGGGAAAGCTTATGGGTTGGGGCAAATACAGAGAGCACTTCCCTGCTTCTGACAATAAGCAAAACAGACTCAACAGAGAAAAATAATTTATTGCCAGAAAAAGACAAAAAAATAAAACATCACCCCACCTCCCTTTTTTTCTCCCTTCAATCACAACTTCTTCAGTCCCAGCTTCTCTATATCCTTCCCCTTATGTCCTGGGGTGGTGAAAGGGTCCATGGCATCCTCCATGAGCTGCAGCATAGAAATCTGCTCCAACATGGTCCTTTCCTTCTGCTGTAGGGTTTGTCTGCTCCACTGTGATCTCTTCCACAGTCTTCACAAGATTCTCTTGTTAACTGCCTAAAGCACCTCCTCTTTCTCTTCTTCCTCCTTCTCCTCTTCTTCCTCCTTTTCCTCCAACATTTATTGTTCATTAATATATAGGAAAGTGAGAAAATCCAGTTGAAAATCCTGTAAAAATCAAAAATTCTAATGAGAGGGACAGCACAAGTTCAATCTCTGCTCACCTGACTTTTCAAATATATCTCCAAAGGAAAAACAGTGCCACATGAGACCATGCAGGGGGTTTCCAACTCTCTTCAAGCAGAAACATACAGAACTGCTTTCAACAGACTGACCTTAATCTTCTGAAGCCATTTAAAGCACCCAGGTAAGAACAGCGACTATCACCTTGCTTTCCTGAATGGAATTAAGAGCAGTGTGCAATAGCTGTGACAAGGGATTGTTGTGCAACCTCTTACCTGATTTCTGGTTCTTATTCAAGCATTTATTTTCCCCTTTCACACCTCCTCCTGCTTCATTGCTTCTCAGCTCTGACTTCTCCAGGCTTTCCTTATCTCTTCACTTTACTGCCTGGTCCAGGAATTTCCTTGTGTTTTCTTTGTTCTGTGTGTTGGCTCCTTCATGGCATTACTCTTCTCCTGCTCCTGTTTAAATGTTTTATGGCAAGTCTTTTGTCTTTTCTAGCTCTTATCATTGTGCCTTCCAGCCTCCACTACCTGCTGGACTTTGCAGAGGTAGCGGCGGGTAGCATGAGATGAAAAACAGGCAGCAGACATTCTTACCCGTATATGGCATCCCTGGTATGATGGACAGTATATATTTATCCCATCCTTGCTGTGCATGGTCAACAGATGTGTTTACCCTCACCACTTGGTCCAAAAACAAACCAAAAACAAACCCCAGGCGCTGTAAATTAGATTAATACAGTAGGAGTGTTTCTGACTTTGTTTATGTAAGTTGTACCAAGCTGATGAAAGTGTGGTCCCTCCTGCTTTACCTGGTTGTTTGTGCAATTTCAGTAAATTGCTGTCAAAATGAGCTGTCATGGAAGAATAAAGTGAATTTTGGCTTAATTGCCAGCTCCAGTACTACACCAATATAACACCTCTGACATCTGTGGCTCTAACATTGCTCTAATATAAAACTGCAGTAAGCTGCAGGGAATTAAATCCTGTTTTCTTGCCTCTGAGAATTTTCGGAGGCTGCCTGATATGGCATGAGTCAAAAATACTTTGTTATTCACTGCTTTTTCTAATTATCAGATTTGTCTCCAGTCCATTTGGTGGTGTTGGCCAGGCACTCGATCTGAGTCAAATTTTCCATACAATCCACACTGCTTTATGTTTCAGTGTTTTGTATTTTTTTTTTTTTTGCTCTAAAACCAGAATAGAAGAGCTGGCTAAGCATGTACAAACCTGCCTTAAGAAAAGACTTGTTTTTCCTTTTCCCTCATGCTTTCTTTTCTATTTAATGTTAGTACAAAGATGAAACACAGATGGAGTAGCACAGTGGTTAGAATTTTGATTAGCAGATTGTTAATCTGTTCACTTGTCAGTGGGCCACTTTATCCACACAAGTCATCCCCATTAAAGAAGGCAATCTCTTGGACGTAACATTAATTTTTGTAAGGAGCTGTTTTATAATTTGGAGTGGACACTGTTTTGATAACACTTCTTATAGCATTCCTTTACAGCTGGGGTTGGCTCATCGAGAGTTACTCAGGGTTGAAAACCACCTCTAGTTGCATAAAACCATATGAGAAACACAAAAAAATGGAATGAATAACCACAAATCCTCATTCCTCATCACTGAGGGTTTTCATCACTGGGACAAAGATCCTGCTGTTATTCTTCCCATTATGTACATGATGCTGGCATTGTTTTCCCCACCCATTCCTCCAGCTGGATGGAGGCTGTTCACTGCTGAGATTTAGTTGAAATTTCATGAGCAAGTTGCTTGCTGTCAGTTTTATGCACTACAATCTGTATATGTGACAGACAATTTTGTGGAAGACAGGGATTATTTTGTCTGGGTAACACAATAGTTTAACTCAATTTTCTGAGCATGGGGTAGACCTTAGAGGCATAATTGCTAATATTGATTCAGACACACCTATTTCCTGCTGAAGAGTGCAGCCACAGTGGCTCCCAGGCCTGCTATGTTGACTTCCTTAGTGAAAATATGCATAAAAACCTACTTTGGTTTACAAGTCAGGCTGAAGGAGCTCTACAGATGAAACTGTAGCTTTTGGACAAAAAGAAGATAGTTTCTTCTTCATATATTACACTAAAAAAATTCACGGCTGTTGGCTTTGGTGGAGAATTCCCACTGCATTGACTTCAGACATCAGAGATTATCAGAAGCCTGGCTTGAAAACCTTCTCCTCTAAAGTAGCTTTTCCTGAAATTTCCAGCTCACCAGGAAGAAAAATAGAAAAAAGCCAATAGTTTCTGTTGCATTTCAGTTCCTCTTATTCTTCTGAGTGTGTCTTTAGGTGTGTGCTGCCTTTGTCTTGTCCAGGATCAAAGACGTCCAAACAAAACAAATGTATCTGAAGTTGGAAAAAACATTAAGCTTCTTGTCCAGGTGGAACATCTTTCTGGTCCAGGTGGAACTTTTTTTTTTCCCCCACAACACCAAATAGATATGACTGCTACATCCAGCATTGAATCTCTGTTTTAGTTTTACACTTTTGAACTAATATCTTTTTCTTACTCTGGCTGATGTCAGCTGAGGGAAAGGCCCAACTAAAACACCCTTTACAGTGCTATTTTAGGGCTGGGGCCATTCTTTCTCTCTTCTCTTCATCTTTCCATTTTCCTGATGCAATCCTCAGTCTGGCCTTAGGCTCACCTCACAGACTTTAAAAATCAAAACTAAAACCAAGTAAACCAAAACCAAGGGACCCCTCAAACCTCAAAATTTTTCTTTCAGACTGGGCCCAGAAGCTAGCAATGAGCTTCCTCTGAAACAGCTTTTCTGATTCCCAAGTTTGGAAAATTGGGAGCATCCAAAGGCTTGGTGTCTGATATGTATCTTTTCCTTTTTTTCATTGAGCCTATAACTCAATCTGGCAATGAAGAAGTCTAGAAAAGAAACAGTGAAGAGAGGAAGTATCTCTGTGAGGCTTGGCAAGTAATTTCAAAGAATAATTGTTTTTCCAAGTTTGATCACTACAGACACAAGCAAACACAATTTGATATACTACCTTATCTAGGCTTTTTCTGATGAGTGGGAGTTTGCTTAGGGGGTACTATCCTGCCATACTGACTCAGTTCTTTCTGCAGCAATTAATCTTCATTGTTTGGTTTTACACTGCTTTACACTTGGCCTCACCACAGTGCCAAGAGGTCAATTTACTTGTCCAATGTCACCAAATCACTCAGTAGATTAAGTGAAAACTGAACTCAGAGGACCACCCTGCCTTTTAGCTTTTGTTTTTGGGACTCAGTCTGCACAGCTTCTCTGCTATTTCATACATTCTATTATTCCCACTGGCTACCAGCCACAAAGATACAGCAGAAAGATTGAATACAAGTAAATGTGCACAGTGATATACAACTTCAAGCTGATGGAAAATACATTGGATAAGCATGGTTATGTTCCTCTGCATTAAAAATACCTTTTAGGCCCATGGCTCAAAAACAGAAGAATATGAGAATAATATATGTGGCTTTCCCTGCATTTATTAAGATGAATAAGATGAACCTTTCATCTTATTTCACTCTTGCACTAACCACACATATTCAAAATCGCATGCTTTTGCATCCAACTTCTCAACTTACCCCTATCTGAAAATTAAATTAGTAGCTTGACTGTTATGACTAGTCTCCTGTTGATGTTTTCTGGATACACAATTCCAAGTTTAAGGATAAGGTATTTACTTACAGTTTTCTCATTTGTAAAAACTGAGAGCTGGAGATATGATGAAGTCCTCAGTCCATCAGTAGAGTAAGTGAGACAAACTTTCATATGAGAACTTGTTCCCCAGCCAATAATGAAAATCTTGTAAAAGTGAGAAATCACCTCATTTTAAAGTCCATTGTACTCTGAAGACATTTGATCTGGAAATGGAAGAGTTAATGATTATTATTATTTCATTAAGGAGCAACAGAAGGACCTGACCCTTGTAAAACTGTGCAAATGCATAAAGTGCATTAAGCTGCTGTACCAAGGGCTGCGGTCCCAGAGAAAGAAGAGGATCTTGTTATAATTTCCTTCTTCAGGACAGCATCCTTTGACTTATTATCTTAAGCACTAAGTGCCTCCCTGACCCATCAGTTTGCATAAACTTAAAAGAGTCATTTGGATTAAAGAAATCTGTCAGCTGTCTGAGGTTCTCTGTGTGTCACTTCCCACATTCCTCTGCAAAACCAAGTCCTACACCATTGGTAAGAAGCCTTTTCCCTTCAGAACTTTGTTGGGAGTCTCCAAGGACTGGGTTTTCTGCTGTTGTTACCAGTATTTTAAGCCTTTTTGCTTTGAGTTCTGTGAGAGTTCCTAGAAAAGGCATTAGTCAGTTCAGATGTTTTTCTGAGACAGCTTGATGCTTTGTTTCCTTCTGTAAAAAGACTCCCATCAGCCAATGGTGGTAATTAGCTTTCAGAGACATTTTAGTGAGTTTTTCTTACCTTCAAGTGTCCTTGCTGCATGGTGAGAGGGCAAGGAAAACAGTACAAAATGCATTTCAAACACAGAGTGAAGGTGGTTAGCTGTTAGACAGAAAGGGATTTGTCTACATGTTGCATGGCCAGCCTAGGTCTGTCAAATTGAATAGATAAATTGTTACAGGGCAGTGGTCAGGACTGTAATCAGAGTTCCCAATTTTCATAGTACTATTAAAATATCTGTGAATTGTTTCCTTCGATTTATGTCAGCTATGCTTTTTTTTGAAACCCCGCTGCTTCCCACATCTCCATGAGGAAATACTGCCATTTTCTCTTCAGTGAAAACCTCTTCATTTACTCCCTAGCCTCATCTGTAAGTGAGATGTGCACGGGGGGCCACAGAAATATCTCCTGGGAGGAACAGACTTGCATAAAGCTCTGCTATGAAGTTGTGTGATTTTCCTTACTGATGGATTAAAACATATGTGCAGAAGCGCTGCAGGAACATGGTGTGCAGTGAAAGTCATCCTGTCAAAAGTGAACAGGGACTTGTAGGATTTACCAGGCAACATTTCACCCTTGAGATCTCTTGCAATAGTCAGGGAGCACAGCCCTGTTCCAAGTGATGTCAGTCAGTCAAAGGGGGGCAAATTCCAGTTTAGTTCCTACCACAGAGCCTAGGAGTTCACAAGGGGGAAGCAGAACCTCAGTCTTCATTACTAGGAATCCTAATTCCACTCCATCCATTCCAGCTGCCCATTTCTATCCCTTCTTTTCCTTTTTTTTAACTATTCGATGTCTTGGAAGACACATGATTGCTTGGTACAGTATTTATTTTTAAATGGAGCCAGTTGTAAGATCAAAAGGTGAATTACAGTGATTTTATTGAACAAATAACACTTGCTTAGAGATGGTTTTCCCAAAAGAACTAAGAAAGAGCTTGTTAGAAATACCATGACTAAAAAATAGCCATGATAGAAGAACTGGGCTCACCTGCATGCAGGGGTTTCAAAGTTTACTGTGAAAGAGTCCCACAGTATTTATCCATTTACGGCTTTTCTGGACTTATTTAGGTTTTATTTCTTGGTAGCTCTGGAAAAATGTTTTAGTATCCAAAAAATCTGTACTTAATTAGACACACAAAACCAGCAGACAGGAAGTATATTTCCTCACAGAGATACTGTGGTTTATACATTCTGCTCTAGTATGAAAAAGTCTGCTATTATTTTCTGATGTCCCCATTGTTTAAGGTGCTCTAAGTAACATGAAAGTTCTATTTTTGCATGCCAATCATGAAAGATACTTGTCAAGATCCAGGCATGCTAGACATGGCAGTATTGGATGGTTCCTAATTCCATTTGAAAAAACAGAAAAAGGCTCCTGTCTGATTTTATTTTACAGAAATTCATGTAATTTAAGAGTATTTAAATGTAACTGGGTATGTGTGCAGGCTTGGGGCAAAATTTGATAGCAACTCTGTACCAGTGCTTCCTCCCTGAATTTCTTCAGTGTTAACAGTGGTGGTTTTATTTCCTTGTTACTTGGGATTAGTCCAAATATCCAGTGATTGGAAATTTTTCAGGACAAGGGCTCTATGTTCTTCAAGTGTGTCCCACAGAAAGGGCCATCAGAAAACTGTTGTAACATAATAAGCAATGAAAAATGTTAATATCTGCAGCCATAAAAGGAGGTGAGGTCTTACCAGGGATGTTGATTTTCCTCACTTAAATGTAGAAGTTGTGTAGGACAAATAAAGTTTTTACCCAAAGAAAGTGTTTTGGTTTACCTTTGAACTCTAAGTGAGTGTCAGAAAATCTATGAATTTCACTATTACTTTTGATACGGTTCAAAAAGAATTAAGATCTTAAGTGATGAGCAGCCACACAACATCCACCCGCTCAAAGCAACAGAGGAAATTGTTGTGGATTAGAAATTAGCAATATTTCTTAAATATTAAATGCAAACTAAGGTATGCAGCATGACTAACATGGCAGGATAGCTATAAATAACCTACTCTCACTGCATTATTTGCCCTTTCTGGTTTTTTGGAGGGAGGGTGGGGTTTTTTTGGTTTATGTATTGTTTGCTGGGGTTGCCCCCCCCCCCCCACTTGGGTTTGTTTTCCATAGGGTAATTATAAGAATATAATTTCTTAGGTCTTTGAATATTCCAAACTTTTTTATTTTTGAAGTTCTTTCTTGTGTACCCACAGACTTCCCACTCTACTGTGAATATTTCTTGAAGTCAACATTTTCTCTACTTTTTCTCTTATTTCTATAGATTTTGTCTCTGTTTCTGTGTCACTTCAATCTTCATTGCTCTGATTTTATCTTCCTTCCACAGAGCCAGTAGTATATTTCATGATCATCGTTAAGGCATAACAAGGACTAAAAAAAACCTTGAATGAGATGCCAATGTTGACCCTGCTGGAACAGGAACTTAGGAAAATCTGATCAAAGCCAGGAGATGTGGAAACAAAGGGGAGTTTCTTAGTAAGATTTTATCCCACTCCATCACTATTATAAACATATCTGAAGTAGAGCCGTAGTTAAAAATAAAAAAATTGGACGTAACCAGTGAGATTAGAACAAATAGTGAAGCAGATACAATCTTTGTTTCTTTCATCTTACATCTGCCTCATGTGGCTGTCTGTGGTCCGGGTAGGAAAGTTGTGCATATGGAAGAGTTCAGGCCCCTCAGTGTTTCGGTTAAAAACCCTTTGGGGGCAGGTGCCAAAAGCTCTCAGAGACACTTCTTCTTAATAATTTATCTAGGTCGGAAAAAAATCATTAAGCTCATTTATTCGGCAATAACATTACCATCCATGTGTAATGGCAATTGATGACTTCAGAAGAAAGCCAAGCCCACACTTATTGATGGTGAGATCCCTCTGCAAGAGGGATCTGCAGCAGACAGGCTAGTAATGTTTGGTCTATGTAATCCCCTTTCTTCATATGTTATTTAGGTCCAGCATGTCTGAGGAGACTTTCAGTACTACGAAAGTATTTACATTTTTTTGACATTCCCAATATTCATCATCTCTCTTTATCCAGAAAAAAACCCTAATGCTTTGGATGGCATATGAAAATATAATCACTACCCTGCCTGACCACTTGTGATCCCCTGGTGCTCTTTTATCATAAGTGAGGAAAAGATGGGAGCAAGGTGGAACTTTTAACCATGTTGTTTTGGACACAGAAGGAAAAAATATAGCTATCAAAACACCAGTCCTTAACTTAATTGAGACTGATGTATTTCTCCAAAAAGCAGTGTGCTCTAGAAGAAGTGCCTTTAGATTATTTTGTGATTTAGAGCAGTGCAACCTGCTCTGAGAGACCTAGCCCTGAGGTATGTCTAAATTCTAGTGTATTCTTTGCTATAGGCGAGATGAGTGACATGAAAAAACCAGACCCACTGGTAACTATATTGGAAAGCAGATTCCTGTTCAAACAAGCTCAAGATTAGTGAGATAGATTTCTAGTTATGAGACTCAGCCCTGGCTTTTGTCTTCTGCAACTTGAAACAGAAGACAGATAGCTTGATAGAGGAAATTCTGGTAAAGGTAAATGGCAATGAAGGAGCAAAGGAGTCTTAACATTCCCCTGACATTCTCAGGTGTCTGAATAGTGAAACATAGAGGGAAGATGATTAAGGGACTGCCAAGCTCCCCACAGACTGCCTGCAGTAGCTAGAGTGCCCTCCCAAAGGCATCCCAATAAAGCCAGGTCAGATCTTCATTTCCTTCCCACAAACTTCTCTAAAATGCAATTACCCTCTCTCACAGAGGGATGTTGCATTTTAATCTTTTTTCCTTTTTTTTTTTTTTTAAATGCTGGGCTGTGTGAACATCACCTGCTTCTCTTGTATTTTGCAAAGCATGTGACCACTTCTTAAGGCTGAAGTTTTTGGTAGCAATTTCTACATTTCAGAGTCCTCTTGGGAAATCTAAACCTATCTTTTAATGAAAATGCTATCCTCTGTCTTTACAATTGAAAAGTTAATAATTCCAGCCTCTGACTTTACTTCAAAAAAATGTTATCACAACTTGTGTAGTATCTTTTTAAAACAAGCTCTAGATTGTTTCTTTCCAATTAGACATAATATTCAGTAATTGCAGGAATGTAGCCAGCATAATTGTCTTTCTTAAGGATATCTTCAGCCACAGAGGTACAGCCCTGAAAGATGCACAGCACTAGTTCACTGTTTTCCAAAGTCAGGCTGTGGAACTTTTACCGCTAGAAACAGATCTAAAATTTATAAATGTATTTTCTGGAGAAAACAAAATGTGCATCTAATATTGGAGAGACTGCCAAACAGCATAGGAAGAGATAATGATCCAATAATTCAGAATCCCTTTCCAATGATATTAAAAAAAAAATCAATACACTTGGAACATCTTGACTTGATCTACAAATGACATATTAAATAACCTTTCTTTCTCATGCTGTTAAACTTTGGTAATGTGAACAGGAGGATATTTCCCTACCCAAGTCATTTTTATGAGAATAAGGGACATCCTATGCCATAGAATAGACTGATCCAGGACTAATATGGGTTAAAAAGGATTTTTCTTTCTAGGCCTATGGTAACCATTTTCATTCTAAAACTGGCAATTTTGTTATCATGTGGCAACTATTTTAATACATTCATATAGCAAAGGAGATAAATATGGAGAATATTCTTTTTAAGCTCACTAGTAGGTTGGGTCTTCCTCACCAAATGAGGATATAAATGAACACAATTAATTGCTTCCCATTAAGCAGAAGCAGTTATTTTTCATAAAGAACCTCTGAGTTCAAATTTGAATCCTGCTTGTAAGAGCTACATGAACTGATGTTGCTTCTGTGGATATTGATCACCTTAAGAAGGCTGCAAAGAGACCCATAGCTCCCAACATCATTCAAAATTCCTTGAATGCTATTTGATTTGGGGAAATTAAAACTCCTACCCTGCAAATACTTCTATTTTTACATAAACCTCTGAGTTCCTGCATCTAGGACCAGGTAACATAAATGAATCTATTCATGTGCTTAAAGCTGAGCATCTGCAGAAACATTTACAGCCCCAAAGTCTAAGGTGTCAGTGTTTTCTTTTAAGTGATTTAGTTACCCCAAATTTCAGAGAGACGTCCTGAGTACAAAATGGACGGAGGTGCCTAATTTACACTGAATCGAAGTGCTGGGATGCCTTTATAAATGAGAAACCTCCTGGTGCCCTTTCATTAACACTGAGCAGGACCTAATTTTGCAATAGTTCCCCCATTTTGTCAATATCAGGGTTATAGAACACAGCCTAGGGATGTCACATGTCCTTCTCTTCAGAACATCAGAATAGGAAGAAAAAGGACTGAGACCTTCATGCCCCTAGACCTAAGTATTAGACTCTGCAAGAATATCTCAACCGGAAGAATACTCTTATATTATTACAATTGTTCAGTATTGAAGGGTGTCGTAGTTTGGGTTCAGGAAAGTACTTAAGCAAGTACACATTTCCCAGATTTCTTAGGCATGCAGTTTTGAAATTTTAGCGGGGGGTAAAAAATAGTAGTATTTCCACACAAATCAGCATGCTTTCCTCCCCTGAGCTGTTTCAGTGTGATCAGTATTTCTGTTTCTAATACTAGATGAAAGCAGGAAGCACTGATGCTTGCAAAAACAGAGATCAGCAAGAGAAATGTGGAAAGTAATTGCTCAGACCTTGTAGTGAACTGAGGCTGAGCTCAAACTTCATGACAATTGGTTGATACTTAAATTCCAAGTGTAACATATATATGCTTCCTGGGATTTTTTTCCACTGGAGTAACAACAGCAGTGCATCCAAGGGGTAGTTGAGAACTTTGATGCCAATCTGAAGAGAAAGCTCTTGACTTCAATAAAAATCAAGCAACTTTGTTTATGGTATTCCTAAGAATTGCATTGATTTCATAAAAGGTTTATAATTTGACCTTAGCCTGCAGTCACCAGTGTGGGTTCTCTTCAGACCTGCATCTTTTTCTTCACAGTTACCTTGCCTCTTACCTTTTTGAAGGTGTTTGTGAAGAAAAAATAGAAAACTTCTCATAAAATAAAATTAAAACATCATTTGAAATAGATTTAAGTATATGCAAGTTGCAACAAACTCCCTTAGGCACATAAAACCTGTGTGCTTACAACAAGAGATAACTCAAGCGGATACTCAATTTGCCAGTTTATTGCAATGGTGTTATTTTGACTTGTATTAAAGAGTCTTGACTGATGACCTCTCTAATTCGTTCAGTGCAAACATTTCCTTTCAACATCAGACACTAATTTTTTTTTAAACCACCTACTTATTTGAGAGTAAAATCTATTGTGGCCTGTGCAGACAATCCAGCTTTTTAATTGTGTTATGGGTTTTTGGAATCTCCTAGATAAAGCCTGAGAACATCTGGTGATTTGATTCATTGATTAACCTGGAAACGTTTGTTTCCCAGGCTGGGTTCTAAAGAGTTTTTGGCTCTGCTTTAAAACAGAATTTGCCAAAAAGCAATTACTTGCGAGAGGCAGAAAAACTTGCCTTCTAGATTTTAAATTCACTTTGTCTTTTAATGTACCAGGAATCTGAGCATGCTGCCTCCAGCTTCTTATCAGTTAAATATATACAGTGACACCAGAAAAAGCAACTGTGAATTCTGTAATTCTGGTTTATTAGAAAGTGTCATATGGGGAGCAACTCTAAAAGTAAATGGTGCCACGCCAACATTCAAAGCTGTTCATCAACTCTGGATTTAATAACTACCTTATTTATATCCCACATGCTAGGAAAAATATTGTAATTGGAATGGATTATATAAAACATGAGGAATGGAATAATTGATGGAATAATTAAAAAAAACACCAGTCTGCTTTGCTTCAAGATATTTGAGACTGCTTAATTCAGTGGTAATCAGTGGAATGCCATTAGTGTCCTATTCCTTTTGCGTTTCTAGGTGGCATCAGTGTTCAGGAGAGAGCTTAAGTGAGGACAGTGCTAGAAGATATTTCCCTTTGACTCCACTGTAGGTGACAAGGGACCTGCCTAACTTGCACCGTTGTCCCTGAATGCCCATCCCAGAGGCTGGTTTGCAGCAGGGCAGCTCAGAACACACGTAGCCCACCTCTTAAAACTCTCTGAGAGTATCTGTGCAGCAGGACAGAGGGTGATATCATGACTTCCTTTCACCCTGCCGGGGCTATGCAGGTTAAGGAAATGCCATGCCCCTGACTGTCAGTTAGCCATCTTCTGTAAGCATTAATCAGCCCCCAAACAAAGGGAAATTCAGTGTGTCAAGATTTTCTCCAGTATCTGATGCAATCTGAAATGGAGACAGCCCTGCTGCATTACCTAACACGTCTAAATGACTGTCCCATAACCCAAATTTTGTGCTGGGGAGCTGCTGATTGCCGTAGCTGTTCATGACTTACACCTCTAAACCTCCAGGTTTAGCAAGTGAAGGCCTTTCTAATCTGACATATTTAATATAAATGCTTCTTATTTAAGGACATCAACTTTGAGAGGCGTTCCAGCAAAGGGAAACATGTCCTGAAGTTCAAAGTTTGAACTTCAGCCATGTGGGGAGGAACCTTGCACCATCAGGATCCTTTGTTTTGCAAAAGTTCTCATGCAGGTTTTCAGTACAAGCAAGAACCATATCTTCATTTTAAGAAGCAGCTGAGGAGGGCAAAAGATTATTTTTTATAACCTAAAATAAAACTAATTAAAATACGTTACACATTTTAAAGGTTTTCTCGGTATTTTTTTCATTTATGATTTGAAAGAGGAGAATGGACATAGCAGATAGAAAGAAAAAGGAAGGAATTTCGGAAGGAATTCCAGAAGGAAGGAAGGAATTCTGGAAGAAATGAATTCCAGAAGGAAGGAATTTCGGAAGGAATTTCGGAAGGAATTTCGGAAGGAATTTCGGAAGGAATTTCGGAAGGAATTTCGGAAGGAAGGAAGGAAGGAAGGAAGGAAGGAAGGAAGGAAGGAAGGAAGGAAGGAAGGAAGGAAGGAAGGAAGGAAGGAAGGAAGGAAGGAAGGAATTTTGGAAGGAAAGAATTTTGGAAGGAATTTCGGAAGGAATTTCGGAAGGAATTTTGGAAGGAATTTTGGAAGGAATTTTGGAAGGAATTTCAGAAGGAATTCAGGAAGGAATTCAGGAAGGAATTCAGGAAGGAATTCAGGAAGGAATTCAGGAATTCAGGAATTCAGGAATTCAGGAATTCAGGAATTCAGGAATTCAGGAAGGAATTCAGGAAGGAATTCAGGAAGGAATTCAGGAAGGAAGGAATTCAGGAATTCAGGAAGGAATTTCAGAAGGAAGGAAGGAATTTCGGAAGGAAGGAATTTCGGAAGGAATTTCGGAAGGAAGGAATTTCGGAAGGAAGGAAGGAAGGAAGAAAGAAAAAGAGAGAGAGAGAGAGAAAGAAAGAAAGAAAGAAAGAGAGAGAGAAAAAGAGAGAGAGAGAGAGAGAGAGAGAGAGAGAGAGAAAGAAAGAAAGAAAGAAAGAAAGAAAGAAAGAAAGAAAGAAAGATAGAAAGAAAGATAAAAAAGAAGAGAAAGTAGTGTGTGTGCACATTGCAATTATAATATCAAGGCTTTCTGTAATGTTATTATAAGCTGTTCCAAGTTACCATGTATGAAAACAAACCTCACTGATTCCAAGCCCCAGAATGAGAGAAGATAGGGAAATATAATCAGTGCAGCTGTGGCAACAACACTATTGTTAAAGTACAAGGAGATTTTATAAACAGTGAGTAAGAACTCAAGAAGGAAATAGTTGTAGACAAAATCATTGCTAGAAAACATGAAAGCAACTCTTTCTTTCCCATCCCATCCCATCCCATCCCATCCCATCCCATCCCATCCCATCCCATCCCATCCCATCCCATCCCATCCCATCCCATCCCATCCC
>JAHLSL010000059.1:943677-973453 GCA_025920805.1 Petroica traversi
CCATCCCATCCCATCCCATCCCATCCCATCCCATCCCATCCCATCCCCTCTGCATCCTGTGAAAAGATTATCCATGGAAGGGGAAAAAAGGGTGAGGTTGTGGGTGGTGTCCCACAGTAGGCCATAATACACAAAAAGTATGTGTACTTTTTTCTCTTGGAAGAAGATGAGTGGAAAAAAAAAGAGCCTGGAATTTCTTTTGGAACACATACTGTACTTTCAGGTGCCATCTGTGGACTATGAAAAAAGTCCCTGTTAAAACAGAATAAAAGAGATGAAGGACAATTTATCACAGCCGTTGCCTGCAGCACAACAGGGATGTTCCTAATCAGGTTTGGAACAGCCCTGTTGGGAGCACTGGTGGCACTTCAGCTTCTCCGCAATGTGAAAACAGGGCAGCAAATATTTCAATGAACACTCATTTATCTTGCCCCTTTTTGACAAAACTGCAGATGCCTTAGCAAAGAAAAACAAATGCCACTGAGACAACAGCTGTTCTTTGCAGTGGTTTCCATCTACTTTCCTTTGGCGCTGTGTGAAGCACCTCAGTGGCATCGCTCCTGCTTTACATTGCTGCACAAGAACCACTCAAAGCCTGATCCTCTGATAAATCACATTTCAAAAGAAATTGATGGTGCAACTTCCCCCTGCATGAGAGGCTGGGCTTAAACCCCCATGCTTTTAACTGCTTCCATGAGACTTCAGCGGTGTGATAGACAAAACCAAAGAGATGAAACTTGACTAGTGTATAATCCAAATATACATTAAAGATAACTTCTCTCTGTTGGAAAATTTACTTGATAAGAACTGCAAATATATTAAATGTGAGAGCAGTGTTTCCTGATATCACCAAAACTACAGGTATAAGAAAGGAGCTTCCCAATCTAGACAGTTTTCACCTTCCAGTTTTTAACAGTGTTTGGATTATCCACTTGGATTAAAGCAGTTCTAGATTGTAACTGGGGAGTATGGCAGTGCTGCCTTCCTTCTCTGCCAAGATAAAATATTTTCACCATTTCTTTTGAAGTTTAGAGTCTATTAAGTAGCAATATAACATTCATTTTTGGAAAAAGAGGGTTCTTGTGAACTGGCAGGAAGCATAGCATGACTTCCTGGTAATTATTTCCATGATATTAAGTTATTTCCTTCTGAGGTTTGCTTTGAATATATGTTTTGGTGGAGCTAGGGAAGTTATTTAGGAAATGTGCATACTGATGAGTGACAATGAAATTTTAGAAGAGCTGTGACTGTTTCTTCAGACCACTTTGATATTCCAGGCCAAATCTTTGAGGGGAGATGTGCAATGTCAATTCAGCTCTGGAAATTGAAAGGCTCGGTGGAAATCAGTCCCATAGACAGTAGGAATTCTCCCTAAGGATTACTGTATGTCTTAGCAATAAAGATGACACCATCATTCCTATCTCGCATCTTATCTTTTGCAGAAACAGGTTATTTTCCCTTTGCCCCGCCACCAATTTAAAAATTCCCATAAAATAATTTCAGCCCTTTTTGACTGGACTTTCTCTGTAGTACTTTCAGCATGTTTTCTGCCTTCTCCCTGCCAAAAAGACTTCCTGTCCCCCAGACACAGAGAGCTGGCAGTGAGGAGGTTGGGTCAGCTGTGCGAAGTTTCCATGGAAGCAATTAAAGCTTCCTGGCAGTAAGAAGGCAGACACTGTGGGATATGATGGGACTCATTTTGCACAGAGTTTTGACCTCATCCAGTCTCTGAAAGTGCTCCTTGACCTCCAGCCCAGCACCTCCACCACTGCTACTGCCCAGAACACAGAGTTCCCAGACAGACCAGGTGTGCAGTGAGAGTTCTGTGGCTCCCTTCAGTACCGGAAATTGTTTGGGATTCAGTGGAATCCCAGAGCAACAATTAGTGCTACTTATTTTTCTGACAGGAATCTAAATGGCTTAGAGCCAGTCAAAGCATCAATAGAGTGGCTGCCAACTACTTAAAACAAGCAAGTTAACCATAATTTACTAGCATTCCTGACTCTTTTTCTGAATTAGATTAGTGCATTTTGAGAGTTTTCAGAGAATATTTGAAAGAATTCAGCTGGATGAGGAACAAGAATTGTTTCACTGACATAATTTAAAGCACTTTTGCCTCACTGACAGAATTTTTAAAGCACTTTTGACAATATACCTTACAAGAGGCTAGTAAGGAAACTGAGAGGTTGCAAGGTGGGAGTTGTAGTTGTGTCTTTTTCACAAGTTGGCTGGAAGAGAACAGAGAACAGAGAGCTGGAATAAAAAGCTCAGTTTTCAACATGGCAGTGGTTAGCAGAAGAGCACTAACTGAACTTCACTGTATTCATGTCCTGGAAAAGGCAGTATTCAGCACGGTGGCACAATCGGCCATGGGACTGTGTTTTTAACAAGGAACAATTATTTAACCAAGCAGTTGTTTAAGTTAGTCAAGACAAACCTAGGCAATTAGGCAGCACAATAGCAGAGGAAGTTCATGATGGAAAATTCAAAATAAGGTGTGCTGGAAGGATATTACTAACACACATTGTTGAATTTTGAATTAACAGTAACCACCCAAGAAAATGACCTGTGTGTCACCTTGGAGAACTTAATAAAAACATCTGCTTAATGTGGAAAGGCAATCAAAAGCAAATGAAATGTTACCACGAATAGAGAAAGGGGTGGGGTCCCACCAAACCTGCTCTGGCCAAGACTGCCCAGGATGTGCAGTAAATGGGGACATGTTCTCATTCTGCTGCGTAATTTCAGGGATGAGCTGGCCGCTCCCCCAGAGGAGAGGAAAACGTTGAGTACCTCTGACATCGCATCCTCTTCTCTGCCCCCCAGCTCTTTCCAAAAGGCCTTCCTATGGCTGCAGAGCAGCTGTTCCCAGGCTTTTAGCTGTTCGAAAGGAGCTGAGTTCATAAAGCAAGCTCACTGAAATGCAGTCATTTAACAACACAAAAGATTTCAAAATAGATGAGTAACACCCCGTTCACTTCAAAATAATAACAGAAAAAGCAAGTAAGCAGAGTTTTTCAATGCAGTTGTGTTGAAAATTGGTGTAAATGCAAGGGCTAATGCTCCCAATTACAGAGACCGAGATTTCTTTTGTTTTAAATCCATAATTTAGTAGTCTTTAGGTTCAAAACTGTGAATACTTACTATGCTGTGATGAAGAAAGATGTCCACCACAGGGCAGCAGGGCTCATGAATTTCTGAAAGCCTAAACGAAAAACAGCAAGCACACACAATACCAAATTAATCACCAGGTTTTGTCTGTGGGAGTTCTTTGCACCTCCTTATAAGCATAATCCCATAATGGCAAAACATTCCATTGCCTTGAACTTCCACACTATTACGTATGTAAAATCTCATTCTCTTCAAAGTGAAGGTGGGGACTAGAAGGACTGATAGAACCAGTCCTGATCAAATTTACAGCATGAGGCAGAAATCAAACTTTGATTATATCTAGCTGAGAATGCATTTTTACTCTACTTCACAGCACACTAAGTGTTCTATACGTTTGAACACAGATAAGCCAAATTAATGTCAACTGCAGGTGAAACAAGAAAGTAGCTGATCAAAATTCATAGAGGGGGGAAAAAATCCAACCAAACAACCCAAAACTTAGAATTATCTATTTACAGAAATTGTGGGAAACAGATGTACTGGAATGAGAACCAGTGGCCATATTCATTTGCAAGCATTGCTTTATGCTAGGAATATAGGTCAGATTTTGGTAATGTGGAGGCACATTTCAAAATATTTTTTCCCTTTAGTAAGATAAGGCAGGGAGAAGGAAGGAGGATTCTTGAATATAAGGTGAGAAGAAAAGGGATAAAGTTGTGAAAGAGGAACACTGATCTGGCCTTTGACAGGAAGGAAAGACACCCTGGGAGATATTGGTGAGATCTGGGCACAGGAGAGAAAGGGATGGATAAGCAATCATTCCATCAACCTGGAACTGGAACTGCCTGAAGTTCCAGCTAAAGGAAAGCTGGGTCTAGACATTCCCAGTGTTCTGGATGTAGACAAGCAAGACTGAGAGGAGAAAGAAGAGTTGGCCACTTGTCCGGTGAATATCTGCTGTACAAGGAAAGTCAATCCATATCAGAAAAAATATCCCAAGGAGAGACAAAGAGACTGGTCCTGAAAGGAACCAGGAATTACCAATCATCATGTTCTCACTTTGGTAGAAAAAAGAAGTATTATTTCTGTTTATGCTCGTTCACCTAGACAATGGTTAGTCATCCTGAAATCAATCACTCAGTTCATGTAGGGCAAAGCACTACAGTGGATTTGGGTTCCAATTCTGCTGACATTTCACATGCTGCCAGAATACTGTACTTTTTTCCAGTTCACTACTTAAAAATTTAAGAAGAAATAAAACATTGCATGGCAATTATGCCCTACGGTCATAATGTCAAATGTTAACATTTACGGAAAGCCCAAACTAGAATTATTTATTCAACATTCACTTGGCCACCGTATACAGGGTTGCAATATCATATTTAATTATATAGTTGAAGAGTTATTTATACACAGAATCCCAGCGGTTTTTTTCAGTTTAATGAAGGAAACTTTAGCTACAGCAGAACTCCAAGGCAAATGGAGTCATAAGGCAGAAAATACAGTTTAAGAGATTGTCTTCAGGACTATCAGATACCAACCAGGAGGACTGTTTTCTAGACTCTAGTATTTCCCATGTAATATCAGACAACTGACTTAAATTTGTCTTTCCCAGATGATCTGCAAGCATGTTCTCCATTTTTTAGGTGTCTGCTTGATTTATAGAAATGCCTGCAGCTGAAGAGGACATTGGATATGTATGGGAGTTGTGCTTTGAGCACAACTATCTACCCATGAGGTGGTAGATAGTTCTGAAAAGATCTATTTCTAGGCATGCAAGATCCAACCCACACAATCAGTGAAAACTTCTGACCTTTGTGCTTCTGTTCTCTATCCGTAATACTGGGATCCATGAGACTGTCTTGTGAAAATTACACCAGAAATATTTGTGAAGCAATCACCAACTGTAGGCCTGATTATTAAACAAAATAAGCCAAAGAGAAATGAGCAGTTCTGGGTTTACATCAGGGATCCAAGAGCTTTCAATAACCAGGGCACTAAATCATATATTGAAGAAAACCCTATATTAACCCTGTATTCCTTAGCTGAAGTCTCCCCACTCTGTGTCCTCAATGAGAGAGAGAGATTCCCTGGAGAAAATAAAACCATATGGTCTTTAATCTCATGATCTCAACGGATATACAAAAGGTGACACAAAATTCTGACAGTCCCTTAGTTCAAGTACTTTATGATTTCACCATCCTACAAGAACTTTTAGGGCTTTTAACTCAGTTTTATCTGTGTGTGATATGTGCAATAACTGGGGTTTTTTTGTAACAAAGAAAGATGCACATGATGTTGAGTGACTTGATTAACTAACAACCAATTATTCGCATTCTATTTTTTATTAAAATCCCAAAAAAACCCGCATGGCAAAACCATGGCATTTCTTACTTACGTCTGCAAACCCGTGGTTATGCTGGATACCATCTGCTCTCTGGTCATGGAGCAGAAGCTACCAAAAATCCTCTATTGCCTATGCTTGAAATATTACCTTTGACTGTGGAATTTCCTGTTAGGATCTTTGCTTTCATACTTCAGGACTGGATTACCTCAAAGTAAACTACACTGGGTGCAATCCCAAATTCTACAAAACACAGCACCAGAAGAAGATCTGCTGCTGTTAGCAGCAGTATATGCCCTCAGTGTTCCTTGCTGTGGAATAATTTCTAGCTGGAATACAAGAAACTGATTTTGGCTTTAAGGTGTTGGTTGTGAGTCCCAAGTGCCTGGGTTCTCACGGCCTGAGTAAATACACTATGCAATTTTAGCCCAAGCCACCAAAGGTTATATCAGTGGCAATACCCTTGAAAAATCCTTCCTGACTTGAAGGACAGCAGGTTATCCAGGGAGTATCCTCTGCTGACATGCCTCAGCTGCAGAAGAACCCACTTTCCTCTCCTCCCACTGTATGCCAGAAGTACTCTGCTGACTGCTACAGGAGTAGGAATTTGAGGGAGATTTGGAATGATATTCCCATGACCTATGGCATGGTTAGCTGAAGGATTTACAGCCTTCCTCTTGTGCTTTCCTATAAGTCTCATGAAACGCAAATGTTGAAGATACCTGTGACACAGAAGATGCCTGGCCGGTGCCACTACATGAGTGTCCTCAGGCAATGGGAGGTGCAAAACCAGTTTCAGATTGCAACGCCATGAATTTAAAAAAAAAAAAAGGTGAAAATCCTTCTATAGGGAGAGAACACCACCACAGAGATGTTTTTTATTTCAGTCATTCCTTCCTTTGGACCAATAAAACCCTGCGAACTTATGAGAATCTGCAGTTGTTATTTCATCACTTATGAGCAATGTAGCAATTCCAAACTCGTGTTTATAAAACTGTTACATCCTTTCAACATCTGTTTCCAATACATGTGAGAACTGGGCTTATCTTTGCTGTCTGTTGCAGTCTGGAAGTTTTATTAGGGATTAAAATCCCCTTTGAGTGCACGATTCCATTGATTTGGAATTTTGGACCAATCCAGAAAAGCTCACCTGGAAATGATAGAACCTTATGCCACATAAATGTCTTTTTGAACTTTTTAAAGTTCATTAATCTGATGGACAAGAATATGTAAATCTTGTCCTTCCTATCACGTTTTTCTTCTGCTGTTTTCCTCTATTATGATTATAGTGTCAGAATCCATTTTATGGTGGCTGGCTAAATTTCATACAACCCTATGAACCATCTAGTTTAACCCTAAGTCTGTCCCTTCCTATTGAATTGTTTCAAAATAAATAATAATATGAGGTAAAAATTAATGCAGGGTGGATGATTTGAGATAAATTGAACAGGTCTGATTATGTGAAATTTTATACTACTGGAAGTTAGAAGATAAAAAGCAATTTTTTCTTCAAACATGGATGGGTTTCATCATTCTGATAGTTATTATTTCCAAAAATGTTCAAAAATTGCATTAATTTTGTCACTAGTTTTACCTACCCCAACTAAAGTTTTAATATAACATATTCCTAAGGGTAAATTCTTCCTTTCCTATCCACATCCTTTTTTTTTTTTTTTTTTACTAGCCACACTGCTACTGTGTTTGCCAGATTGACTGTACTTACAATCTTTATGGGACAAATAAGGAGAAAGGAAATAGAATTTGTTTCAACATGACTTGTGCCTGCCAGCACAAATATAGGCCTGAGATTGGAAAGGAAATTTATTTCATTTTTTTTTTAATCAGTCAAAGACTGCCAACACATGTATTGATAGAAGTTGCATGAGAAGCTCCAAAAAGGGGATGATCAGAGACAAAAGGAATAAAAGTGAATTTGATTTAAATTACCGTAATACACTGACACAACTATTTTTGTAACCACCCAGGATGAATTCTGACAGCTTTTCCCAGTTTTTATTCACTCGTTATTCAGGCAAAACTCCCACTAACTTCTCTCCCATGGTCTATTTTCTGACTAATATTTATGTACATTATCTCTACGTCACCTTCTATGGTTCAGAGAGATCTTACTCATTTAGCTTCAGGAGACAAGTATTTCACAGTCTGAGACAGGCAGAGCTGTTACAGCCTAAAGATGAAAAAGGATTAGAGACATCATTACACTCATTACTGCATCACTGTGCAGCTTTATGCTCTCTTACATAAAAACCTTTCTTTTCAAATGGAGATTTTCATTATACTATTCTGACAAATAAGTATGTAGCCATATGATGGCAGCAATATGCTTAAATGTGTGGATTCCAACATTTAATGTGTTTTACTTGTCCAAAAAAAGGAAGACACAACTCAAACCAGTGTTCTGGAGAGCAAAACACAGCAGTCAAACATCACATTCAGACCAAAGCTGCTAGAGTTTTTGACTACAAAATAAAGACTGGCCACAATTTTTGCCGCTGAGTACAATTCTAATGAATCCAGTCATTCATTACAAGGCCATTTCAACCTCTTTAAATGCAGAAGAAGCATTTGACAAAACAATTTGCCTTAGCACAGTACATGTACTAGATTACATGGAATTACCTATGCACACATCACCAAAGGACAATTAAAAAGTGCAACAGTATCAAAATGAGATCTAGAGGGAAGATGCTGGAAGTTCAAATAGAATTTCACTTGTTGATCTAAATTTCTCCAAAATACATCTTTTAGCTGGTGATGAAATTGAATGAATACTAAATACAAGCCAAAATGGAAAAGAGCTTTCATAAAAGTGCCATGCTTGATTCAAATAATTATCTAGAGAATTCTTAAATTCTCAAAAAGACAGTGTAAAAATAGTGGTATGTAAAAACTGTATGGACATACTATCATGGCTATAAGGCTTGGATAAAAAATTACAGCACTGATGAAGAACAACTTTCTTTGTAATTTCCTGGGTTTTCTCATCTTGTGATCATTAGCTTCCTCAGTAGATCACGCTATCTAGCCTGTATAAGAGTGCTATTTTAAGACTAAAAGTACAAAAAATAAAAGAGGTAGGATCTGGAAGGATAAGGGGACACTGGAAATACATTCTCTTAACCCTCTGATAGTAATTTACATGAAGATTTTTCCCAAGGACAGCTCCACTGAAAATTTATTGAACACATATTTCTATGCAGTGAATTTGAACTCCTCTGATTCCAGGGGGAAAAATGTTTCAGAGAAAGGAAGTGGAATGCCTACAGCTTGGACAGTAAGAGACTCCTTAGATAAATACAGATAAATTTAAAAAAAATTTGAGCTCCCTCTAACTTTAGTTCAGAATAAAAGTCAGAGCAAATCAGAAGTTGAGGAGTCAGTCCCCTCTAGTACCTGGTGTATAACTCCAAATAGACCTAAAGGGGCATAACAGTGTTTGAACAACTTTTACAACTTTACACCTCTTCCTTATCTGTTTATTTTAATTGCTCTCCCAGCCTTTGTCTACTAATCCTTTACCAGGGCTGTTATTAAACAAGGAAGATTATTCAGAAACAAACAAACAAAAAAATTAAACATATTTTCACTGATTTGACTTCTTGATAGTGGAAAGAAGCATTTTTTATTCAATAGATTAAACACATTACAATAGATTTTAATATTTTAAGAATGTTAAAGCACAATGTCTCATCAAGGGATCCTAATACATTCTGGAAACAGTTTTGTGGTAGGAGATGATATATGGAGAAGATTAAAGTGTTTTTAAAAACAACGAATATCCATTTGGTTTGTGTGTGTCTAAATTAAGAGCACAAAACACAATTTTTTCTTTTTAACAGATGGTTTCTTACAGATCATTTTGAGGGTCCACCTGTATTGCCTAATTTCATGGCCATGAAAAGTAATGCAATTCATAAATAAATGGAAACCAGGAAGCTTTGTAGCTTAATAGAAATAATTAAAATCCAAAAAGGTCCTGAAAACCACACTGCGCCTTGTTCTTGACAAACGTGCTTTTATGTACTTATCAACAACTGAGTTCTGGCATCTACTGAATGCTAAAGATGTCAAGTCATTGACCAACTGGTTCCACCAAATAAAAAATACTAAATGGAAAGTATGAAAAAAAAAAGTAATGCAATTTTCTTAAAATAAAAATTAGTATCAACTTTGAGACAATATAAATTATTTTCAGTGAACCTTTCAAAAGTTAAGTATTTTTACAGGTTTTAGAAAATTAATGTTTACTATCAATGTGAGTTTACACACAAACAGAAAATCAGTTTAGTTCAGTGAAACTTCTTGTTCCATTAACTCTCCCACATTAATATTGTTTTATATAAGAAAGGGAGGCATGTCCTATTATTCATCTCCCGTTCTTCTTGCACTGTTTACTGGTTTGATTCAGCAAGCTTCTGCTCCAAAGATCAGAACTTTCTGAATGAGCTGCACAGAAAAAGTATCTTGGAAGAAATGTAGACTTGTAGATTCATACCCCATTTATGGCTAAACCTCACCTATCAGCATCCTCACCATATTTTCAGATTAAAAAGAAAAAAGAACAAACTGTAATCTGTACTGAGGGAATTTCTTGTATTCACAGTCCTTTTTTATTCATAACTCAGGGCTACCAACACGAGCAGTCTCTGATCCACAAGTGCTTTATCAGAGAACACCTTGAACCAAAGTTGAAGAAGGCAGTGAGAGAACCTGCAGGGAACCCAGGTGACTGCAGTGTAGCCTGACTGACAGATAGACATCCCTGATCTACAGCTCATACTCTCAGCTTTTCCAAATCTTCACCTTTGGCCATTAGAAATCACAGAAATTACCCACAGACATTGTTGGCCTTTTGATCATGTCTCAAATGTACGGTAAATTAGTTTAAACAGATGCCAACAGCATAATGAGAACTGAAAAATATCTATATAAGGCATTGCAATTTCACTGAGATGTTACCAAAGGTAGACTTCCCCACTTAACTAAGACATAATGGGTGCTTCCACTATATTCAAATTTTCCCTCTGTGTTTTGACCTTTTCTCCTCATCATATTTCTAATTTTTGGTCGTTTGCCATATGAGATGAAATCCACACAGAGTTCATAGAAGACTCAAACAGAGTTTCTGCTGCTTCTGTTTTCATTTTATTTAGGTTTATTTTTCTAAACCATATGTTACCTTATACCTTGCCAATGTAACTCGTTTGGAAATAATGTATTAATTCAAACAATGTTTGTTCAGAGGAACTCTCTGATATCTTTCAGCTGGCTAAACACTTAGATAGCATCCTGTTAGTTTCTGAGACAGAAGTGAAAGGCTGATTTGCTTACCAAGTGACAGCTTTGATGTAATATCCTTACAATATATGAATACTTACACTCCTGTATTCCTGATGGTGGCTTTTACTCTGGAGTCCTTCAAGTGCTGAAGTTCATGCAGTTCATGTTTATATTCAATTAAAACCCCAACTAAAATATTTGCAGACAGATGCTGCATTCTCAAGCTCTTCAGACACATCTTCTACACAGATAACAGCGTGGGCTTATCAGATAATTCCATGACAAATCACCTCTACTGCTCTTTATTTTGGTAGAAAGTAGTTGCTAGATTCATTTTCATGCATCCAAAATGAAATGTAATTTGATAATGCTTCCACTGAAAATACAAAATTAGTTCAGAAAAGGAAAGTGCAATTCAGATTTGTTTTAAAACATTTCATGAACTGATTATTTTGTTTTCCAGGGGAAACAAAAATCTAAATGTGTCGTGCAAAACTGAATGAAATGCAATGTATTTCTGAAATAAACTTGAAATACTAGCAGTGAAATATAATGATTCATAACCATGTTTTGATAGTGTTTTTCTCTTTTAAGGGTTCCTGGAAGCTTTGTAGGAGCAATCAAGGAAAGCAATTATAAACGAATAATATTAATTGCAATATGAATAATTATAATAATAAACACACCTCTTTTGAGCATAAAAGTATTTCCCTTCCAACTGAAAAAATGAAGCTATTTTACTCGGGTTGTGGCAACATATTTTATGATCTACTCTAATTAAGCTCAAAACCCCTGAAGTATACTTAGAGAATGGTCTAACAATATAAAATATCTTTATTATGGCACACCCATACCCACACATTAAATGTTTCCTTTTCTAGCTGGCTGTGAGAATGGCATTGACTTAAAAGTAATTTGTAAAGGGAACATGCAGTAAATAAATGTTGCAAACTGTAGGTAGATATAATCATTATTATTACAGCACCATGTTAGTTACTGCTAAACCACTGACAGTTCAGGTTGATCAGGGAAGGATAATCAGGTGATCACTAGTGAATCATAATTAATAATATCTGAGTACCATGCTGGTAAGACAAACCAAGCATAGAAATACAGCAGCCACCACTTGCCTGTCTCACAAATGCACTGATCTATTTATAAGCTTTACTTAGAAGAAGAGTATCTTTTGTGTGATTGTGGGCAGGATATTTGCTTTTCTGTGAAGGGAAAGGACTCTTACAAGTACCCAGCTTTAAAAAACAAACAAAAAAAGAGCGCAAAACAAAAAACAAAACCAAAAAAAAATCCCAAACCAGTAACATACAAACAACAAAAAAACCAAACCAAAACAATACAAAAAACCAATTAAAAAAAAAAAAGGAAAGAGGAAAAAAACAAGGAAAATTAAATATAAGTAAAAATACAGAACATGAATAATTGGAAGATTCCTCAGTTTCAACAGAGTAAGATTATTACCCATTTCTGGAACCCATAAGCACTTTCCCACTAAAACCCCTGCCTTTGAATGTTATCTGGGGATCCATGGTATGATTATCATAATTTGATAATTCCCTTCCTTTCAAATCCCTGATAAGAAGCCATGATTTCCGCTGCCAGTCTGTCACAACCAGACACTATCTACACATAATTCATGGGGGTTTTCTTCTCTCATATTTGCTGCACAAAAGAAACATAACTGTCAGTGTTGATGTCTTCATTTGTTTCAAAAGAATGTGCTTGATGAATGTGCTCTTTTTTTTTCAAAAAAAAGGTAAATTTTGCCTTCAGTCAAACCTCAGGATATCTGTTGGAGTAAAGCCAAAACCAATGTACCCTAAACAAAATGGAATCCCTAAGAATGAATCCCTTCCCTAAACTAAGAACAGGTTTGCTCCTGTGTTCCTGAAGCTGGATAAATTCTATCAGTACCACATAATTACTCTCATGGCTTCTTACAATGCCTGCTAGAACAAAGCAGTAGACCTGAAATGTGTCAGTGGACTTCACAATGACAACCATCTCCTGAATAAAGGATGTTTTCTGTCAGCAGGCCCTGTACTAGAACACAGACTTTCCTGCTTCTTGGGATACACCTGCACTGTCCTGTATGCACAATCTCAAGTTTAATGTGTAGTTTCTGCAACAGCTTTATTGTCTGTGTTTAAATGCACATTCATACTCACCTTCAGCATATGCTCACTGGCAGAGAAACTGTGCTGGAGAAGGAACACGAACAGAGGGTTGGGATCTGATTTATAATTCAGCTCTATTGTTACAGAAGGTAATGGGCATGGCTGAATTAACTTGTCCTGGCTCCAAAAACCATACCAGCCTGCCATGTCCTTCCACCATGACTCACAGCAACAAAATCTCAAAGTTCTATTAAAAATCTGTTAGGCATGAAACAAACTTGTGCCTCCTGAGGGAGTCTTTATGGGATTACGTAGCTCTTACATGAAGTGGGTTAGTGAATTACAATATAGAAGGGAATTATATGAGCCTAGGAAAAAAGAAAATTTCTAGAAATATTTAAAGGAAGAAAAATTTTCCTCTAACCACCAGACAAAGAAGACCACAGAGGGAATATGATTCTGATCTGAATGCAACAGGAGAACACATTACAAGATTAAAAAGAACTTAATATTTGCTCATATGGATCCTCAACATCAACCAGCCCTGCAGGGACACACATGCCTGTTCCATGGAAAGCAGGGTGGATATTACATACACTATGTAATTTTGGAGCCCCTGTAATTCACTGGTAGGACCACAAGTAGGTAAGTCAGGCCACAGCCCCCAGGACACACTCAAGGTGTGAGACCACAGGGCAGTAGACCCTAATAAGAAGGTAGATTTTGGAAATCCCACTGCTACAGCTGTGGATCTGTGGCCGGTGGCGTGGGCCGGACAGCTGACCACAGGGACGGCCGGCGGCTCGGCGGCTTGTTCTGAGAGCTTCCTTTTCGTTAAGTCAGCTTCAGCTAGGGACTTCTTTTCCCCTCACCGGGAGCCGGGCTTCCCTGGGATGGTGGCCGCTGTCCTAAAAACCGGAGAGGTGCTGAGAGAGAGAGTGTTCCTTTGCCCGGAGCCCCAAATCAGACACAAGACACGAGGGTCCGCTCTGCTTGGGCTCAGGGGCAAAAGACCCGGAATCGCCCAACATTCAGACTTTTATTCTGAGGGTTACAACTTATCTCATAACGGTACAGGGGAGGACACGGAGAAGGGTCGAAGGTCAGGATGCAGTCAGGAAGGAGGAAGGGAGGAAAGAGTGAGACACAAGATACTATTGTTAACTGAGGGGGAGGCGGGGGGAGTTCGACTCCCTTTCCAAGGCCAAACTTAACTCTACCTTCAGAGGGGCCTCACTTTCTAGGCCCCCAGAAATTCTTCAGGGGGTATGTCATTCTCTGAGCTTGAACCACCGCTGCATGGATCCTACACTCGCTTCAGCTGCAGACAATCACTGCAGTCCTGTAGAGCAAACCCTGCTGACTGCACAGGTGCAATGCAGAAGTTTGCAGTGGTGAGCACAGGTGCGGGGTCTGTTATGAAAGGTGCAGCACATATGGAAAAACTGGGAAATCCGAAATTCTACTGTGAAAATTTTTGCAGTGTTTGAGCCCAGGATGAGTAAACATGGGCTATGGGGCAGTCTGGGCACACCTCCAGGGGCTGCATCTTTCAGGTCTTTCATATCACTGTGAAACATAAAAATATGGACATAGCATAAGGGCAAAGTACAAGACAATAGGTATCATAGTATAAAAAAAAAAGGTATTAAACAATTATCTGGTGAAAAATTCTTACCCTACATATATTTTCTAATTTCCTTAGCATGACTGAAAATGAATTCTCCATAAACCTAGTTAGAATATCATGATAAATTGAAAACCATCACAAAGAAAACCTGAATGAATAGGAAATGTACATTGCCCAGGATATCACACTTTGCTTTATAGATAGGTGTAAAAGCCATGTAGAAAAACATTGCTAATGAATTTTAAAAAGTAGAGGCAGTTTCATGAGCATGAGCCGGTTTTACCGTGGCGTCTGTGGAATGTGGAAGGTTACATTGTTGCCTTTTCTCCCAACCTGGAAAAGAGACTGGAGATCATTTTAGCAAGGAGGTAATATAAGAGGGAATCTTTATTTTGGATGTCTTCAGGAGCAATTATGGAAAGACGTCTATAAAAGCCCACTCCCTCCAGGGGTGAGTACATATTTATAGGTTTTGGGAAATAAGTATAATTGATTAAAAGCATCAATTATGAGGGTAAGTGGTGGTGCAATTTCCTCCCAGGTCGAGTAACTTCTCTGGAGTCCTCTCCTCAGCACTGGCTGTACTTCGTTTATGAAAATGTATTTTAAAGAGCTATTCTCAACCTTGGTTCCCAGAAAGACCCGAGACAGGACAGGGGCTTTGTACCCATGGGGCTTGGAGCTCTGGAATTTGTTTTGTCTTTCTGCCTAAGGAAAGGCCATGGAAAAGTACTGAGAAAACTAACTACTAAAACAATAGGCTACAGAGCTAGAAATACATGTGCAAAGAGTACAGGGAACATGGAAAAGATAAAAAGGCAAAAAACCAAACAGCATCAAGGTGGTGTCAAGCCTTACAGCCTGTAGGGTCAATCACGCCCCTAGACACACACACGCAAGTGTCATTTATGTGCAACAGTGCTTGCCAACACTTGCTGACTTCAGAAAGTATGTGCACAAAACCATGGGCAAAACTGAACAGCCACTTTTCAAACTGAAGTTTCTTCACAGAAATGCAAACACTTTTTGTAATTTGATTCTAATTAACAATAAAGTCATTCATTCATTCTCTTACAAATGATCAGAAATCCCTTTCCTTTAGCAATATGCAGACATTTGATAGTAACTGAGTATTTGAGGTGATTATGTAAGAACTGATTCTGTTGTATTTAAGACTCAAGTCCTGTTTCCATCTCAGCTATAGGCTGCAAAACCACTATGCTGGATTATTTGCTTAGGGGCATTGGAAGAAGAAATCTTCTACACACAGCTGCAAAGAAAGCAGCCTTTTGACACAATGAAGAGAACTTCAGGGTTGTCCTAATACTTAGCTCATAATCCACAGAACAGAAAAGTACCTGCTGAGTGTCAGCAGGAGCAGCTAGCACAGTCCTTTTGTATGTCTGAGATCCCTCTAACAGTCCTTTTGTATGTCTGAGATACCTTTTGTATGTCTGAGATCAATGGAATCACTGGGAAACATCATTTCCCAGTGATTCCATTGATCCCAATTAATAAAAGCAGATATGCGAAGAAGCACCCCTCAAGCTGCTGGCAATACCCAGTTGCTAGTGAGCCATTGATGCTGCTATCAAGCTATTGCCACTTCAGAAAACCAACCAACATAAAACCCTGTTGACCATTTTGTAAGTATTTTAATTACAAAAGAAAAAGTAAAATATTTGGTACACTAGAAACTAAGATTCTTGCCACAAGAGCCTACTGTTGGCTTATGTTCAATTTCTTGTACACCAGAACTCCCAGCACAACTGCTTCTCCAAGACTCTTGTTTAAATAATAAAATCTTCAAGTTTGGAAATACATTTTTGCTTTCTTCACTCATGCAAACAATATACTGGTGTGATATTCCACTATAATCTGCTAATAAATAATGTTATTTCTAATGTACATGGTGTACTAAAGGTGTATCAACAGATTAAGGTTAAAATTCTCCTGAGTAATTCCGCAAGCATTCATTTAATTTTTTTAACATGTGGACACATTTAATAATAAATATTTTCAAAAAGACAGATGTTTCCACTACTTTAAAGGTTTAGTCATCTTTTGTGCAACTGAAAAATGCAATTTTTTTCAATATAAAGAGTTGTTTCACAAGCATCTTGTAAGTAAACTGAGAGATTGTAAAATTTCAGGCCATGCCAGGTGTTCAACACTTTCCCATAAATTCCTTGACTGCCCAAAGTAATTCTATGCAACTAATACTGCCCATGGCAGAGAGTTTGGAAATAAATCATCCTTAAGGTCCCTTCCAATACAAACCATTCTGTGATTCTATGATTTTAATGGGTATGATAACAAAAAACATTGGGAACCAACTTTCTGGTGCTTTGAATACATTTGCAGTGTTTCTAACAGGAATATTCCTTTGCTCATTAGTGAAATTAAGATGTTTGTTCATGAAAGCCACCAATAGTAGTGGCCATCACAATTTGCCTACTGAAATATCTCACCAGAAAGCCAACAATTCATGTTTTTAATTGCTTTTTAAAAATAATTGCCAAGCATTTCAAGTACCACTGGTAAATCAGGAGTAGAGGCTCATTTCTAATGTTGTAATGGCATTTTTTGAGGATTAGATTCAAAACCCTAGTTTATAGCATAGCAAATATTTTAGTTTTTCTTTTGTAATTAAAATACTTGCTACATGGTTAATACAGTTTTATGCTTTTTTTTTTTTGAAGTGGCAGTATCCTACAGCTGGCAGTATCAACAGATTTTCCCTTTAAAAGCAGTAAGAGTTGGTCACACTTATAACCTGCTCAGCAATTTCTGGGTTTGCCCAATGAACTTTTTTTTAAAAAAAGAAACATTAGGAGTGTCTTTTCCACTCATTTTTCCTGTGTTACAATGCAATTTATGAGTATCAAAAGTCTCCAATGCTATTCGTAATTCTTTGCTTACCAGGAGGTTTCTCTGATACAGTTGCACATTAGCAAACATTTACCTATATTCAGTAAAAATATCTAGTCAAACTATCTTTTCATAGTTTTAATTAAATTTTGCATAGCAGCTGAATTACTTGGGAGTGTTTTAAATAGAAAAACAAGCTACAGCATATGAATGAATAATCAGGATCAGAACAGTAATCACCTATTTGCTTGACAATTATTACTATGATGTTATCCCCCAAAAAGGACTATGTGGTTGATCATTCTCCCTAAACTTTCATGTGAAGAGATGGAAAAAATATGTCTTCATTCAGGAAAGAGGACTGGAACAGGAACACGTGTTCCTCTTAGTTCTGTAATTTCAAGCTTGATCTTTGACTATATGTAGACATGGACATGACATCCTGGTGGTGCAATGGCCCGGCACTGTTGATTACTGCTGGGACTGGTCAGTCCCCTCTGACTGCCGGTGGAAGGAATGTCATTCCCTGGCTAAGAGCCGTTGAGCAGCGACAGGTGCAGCCACTGCTAGTGACAAAGTCCAGGTCTTCACAAAAAGTTGCACCCATTTTACAATGAGAACTAATTGAAAATTTTTTTTCTTCCAGAACCTTTCTGGCTCTTTGCCTGTGTCTGTCTCAAACATAATAAATTAACAGGCAGTTATAAATAACTCCAGGATTGCGTTCGGACTCTCAGTCTGATGATTTTAAGGTCTTACTGCAAGCTATTTTTAACAGTGAATATTAACACTCACAAGGAATTACATGCTAATACGCTGAATAATATGAGGCAGTACCTGGTTCCAGCAAGTTTGGCCAGAGAGGATTCCAGGACTGAATAATGGGGCACTGCATCTGGTTCAACTACTGTACGAGAGTCATGCTTTCCACAGTAGAACACAGAATTTCAGGCAGCTGTTCCTAAACAGCCCCTTCCTTGGGGCTCCAGTTCATCACCTGAGTAACTGGAGTAGTTGCTCATGCAAGTTTGCTGGAAAATTTCACACCCGCCTTTTTAGCTGTTGGATCATTTACCTGACATTTCTGAGATTCTAGAAATTCTAAGATTCAGCTCTGGATTTCCTTAGCTTGGAGGAAACTGTGCCAGATCAGGACTGCCTGCACAACATCCTAATTACCTAATATCTGTAGTAAGTCATTACTATTAGCACAGCAAATTTATTATTATAAATTTTCTCAGTAATTTTAGTAAAAAAGTAATAGAATCCGAAAATTCTTATGATAAAGTTCTATCAAATACTGGTACTCTGAGTAGAGGTACTAAATGTAAGGAAATGGCATGATTTATCTCTCTTATTTCTTGAGTTAGTCTCCACCAAACCATGTTGATGGTATAAATCCAGTAGTGCTGCAAAGCCTGTCATTTTCTTTTCAAGTATGTATTAAAAATTAAAATAAATGCAGAAAAACAACAACAGTGAAAACTTAGAAAGAGGACCAAAAGCTTTAGGAAAACTTTTGGCTCACTAAATTTCTCTGCTACTGGGCACTAACCCACAACATATGCTTAACTTCATGTACTTTGGCAATACTGCGGAGAAGATCCTTATTATGTTATAAATAAAACTGTGTTTCAGTGTGTTCCACAGAAGCCTTGAATACTGAAGCTCTAAGAAAACCAGGTGTGAAAATAGAATTACTTTCAAGTGGCAATACTTTTGTCCTCCAAAACTATTTCTTCTGGGTAAAGTTCAGGGTTCTTACCCTTGATGTTGAGAGAATTTATGGACCTTGTTCATCAACTCTTTCAAATGCCCACAAAATTTGTATACATTAGCTGCCAGCTGAAGAATCCAGCCCCAGATCTTGTTGATGAGGTTTGGCTGATTTTAAGTGTCCAAATATGTTCATAATAGCTTTAAAAAGGACTCTTTGGACATTTCCCTCATAGCTAAACCATGCTCCCAGCACTTGTACAGTTTTCCATGATTAACTAGGTGACTTCTTTGTGCAATAATGTTTACTCTACAATTTCTGTGAACTCAATATTTATTTATTTTAACACTAAATAAGGGAAGCTAAAATACTGTAGGAAAATACTACTAGAAGTAAGAGCACCATTCATAAAGTGCTATTGCAGATGTAAGCAAAACCAGATTTAAAGAGCTGCACTCGTGAATCAAAAACCTGTCTCAAACCTTATAACATGATTTCACAAAGATGTCTCCAGTGTAGCACTGCTGCTTATACAACCACACTTAACATATATACCAATTAAACCAGGAAAAAAGGTATCTGAAAAACAGATCACTGATCACAAATTCAAAAGTGTTTCCACAGTACTTCCACAGGATTTAAAAAACAGCAGGATCTAATATTTAAGAGAAAAACGCCCAACCCATAAAAACACCAAGCCACTTAGTACAGTGTCTATTTAGATGCACAAAAGCTGGGATAATTAGAGAAGCTTAGTTAGACAGATGTTACTACTTGACTGCAAGGACAGGACTGCATGGCTCAATATGGCAGGTACAGTACAACACGTTACCAGAATGATTCTTTGTGAAGCTGTAGAAACCTTAGAATTTCTACCAATAAACAGATTTTATAAATGGGAAAAAATAAACCACTTCAGAATGTGACCTCTGGGTTCTGTTACTGTAATCTATAAGGAGAGGTAGAGGTAGAGGAGAAATATAACTTGACAGTGGTTTTTGTCTAACAGCATGAGTTTTCAGTGTCTACTTTTTGTAAATTTTCTTGAAAGGAAATGACAATGATTTCTATACCATATTTTTTCCCATAAAACCCTAAAAGGCAAACAAGTATATTATGTCTTGACTGTGGATTTTAGTGGATATAAAAGGGTGGCAGAATTTTTCTAAGCTGGATTGTGGTCTAGCAACAAATAAGCTTTTTGTTTTATTGCCAGTTGTGAGTACTGAAGCAGGTGGGTACCCAATAGAGTAGAAACCAGAGATTTAAGTTGATGAAACAGCCTGAATTATCCTACACCTGATGTCTACTTCCGCAGTTAACACAGTATTTTCCTTCCCCACCATTTCAAACTGACTGCACCTTGCTCATAATAGTGACCACAAGAATGAGAGAGGATGTTGGTTCTTGTTGTGGAAATGGTAGTTTGGCAACAAGATGAACTTGGTCCATTCTTCCCTGCTGATCACCAAACAATGGATCATAAAGACTTTAGATTTCCCTTGTCTGTATTTGAAGAAAAAACAGTGGTTGCCTTTCCTATAAAGAATCTCACTGTCCCATGGTGCCCTGTTGTCTCCATCTGCTTCAGGGTAACAAAAGGAAATATTCATTTTGTTGTGTTCTATCACCAACTTCCCTCAGTAAGGAAGTCAGCCCTGTAGGTTAATGATGGCATTTAATGGTGGTAAATCAATCCATATCTCATTTATAAATCATGCCTGTTCAGCAGTTTTGCTTATTTCTCTACTAGGATTTTTTAAAAGCCTCCAGTCCAACAGCACTACAAACATTGTTTCCTTTGGATGACCCACAAATATGACTGGCTCCACACCACACAAAAATGCTCAAATGAAGGGGGGTATCACACACCTATTTATAAAAACCCAGTGTTATCATGTAAGGCTGAATGAATTTAAAATAAAAAGTTCTAGAACTGACAGAAATCTCCATAAACTTTGCTCTCCAGGACACAAAACAATAACATTCATCTCAAATTAACACATTTTTTTGGTCTTTGATTGGTTCAAACTATTTTGGGTGCAATCATACTGGACCTTCTGGTTTTTAGTATTATGAAAGGTCTTTTTCATACTTCATAAAGCCCCAGGGAGGAACATAGTTTAAAGCCAAGTACAGATAAAAAAATATAAACAACCGATCTTTTGCTATTTACTACACTAAACCTTAAGCGAAAATACAAGCCTCCCATACAGCTTCTTCCTGATTCCCTTTAAAAGCTGTAATCAGTGTATAGTTTGCAATCTGTTTCCTTGTCTTGCTTTTTTCTTTACTTGCTGAATTTGCACTTATTAAATTTTCCACTTAAAGGAATGAGTCTGAGGCTGAGACAAATGGATTTTTTTTTGTTTCCACTTTGCTTCCACACCCTTCAGTTTCCCAAAATGTTGTCGAGAATCAATACTGCTTTGGAAAAAATGCCAATAATATATGCCCAAACAGTCTGACCAAACTGGGGTATTCCATGAAATGCAATGGTGGACAGTAAGAAAATTTTGGTTCTATTTCATTAGAGTGCATTGCAACAGGAAATACTCTTAAAATATAAGGGGCATTATCTAGGGACATTTTAAAGTGAGCTTATGGGTGCCTTGAAATAGCCTAGATGAAGTAAAAGTCAAAGTAGATTCACCACCAGCAGCTTATTTCAGTGTGGCAACTCAGTAAGGAAGATGAGAAGATGATTATCAAAACAAAACCACATCAGACCCCAAGGAAACCAAAACCACAGATATTTTGAAAATTACAGTCTTCAAAAAACCCCAACAAATATACAAAAAACGCCAACCAGAGATAGAGGCCTGTGTTACAAAGATCTAAATTGTGTGGAAGAGATGTTGAAATACACTTTTGAACAAGGTAAACACAATCACAAAAAACCTTAATATTTTAATTCTTTTTGGGAACAGTTCTAGAATACTAAGCATACTGTCCTCTTGTGCTGCTGGTATATTAAGAAGATACAAAATTAATGCAGCCCCTTCAGTGGAAAATTAAAACAAAACTGCTTTTCTTTTTCTCATCTACCAAATTCTGACATGGAAAAAAAGTAAGAGAAATCTGACAATGGCCATTATAGAAGATTAAACTCAGGAATAATAATAAAAATAATGGATTGCAACAAGGAATACATTTATTTCCACTGAATTTCAAAATGGAGAAAATGAGCTAATTAGGCAAATCTACATTTTGAGGGAATGTTTTTCTCTAGATAAGAAAAGTGTAAAGTTATGTGTACTAGATACTATATCTCATAACCCAAAAGACACGGTTGTGCTTTAAAGACACAGTAAAATTGTAATTATCTGATTTAGCTTCGTAAGAGCTACTTTTTCTTGGCTTTTTGCCCAGAATACATATATTCCTTCCGTAAAAACAGAAAAGGAACATATTATAGAGATGCAATACAAGAACACTTTGATGATAAATGTAACATACTTTAGGATTACTGTCTTCAGTAATTCAAATTTACATTAATCTGTACAAAAAGAAAAGTATCTTGATAGTAAAAAGAAGTGAAATCTTCAGTTTATTGAAAAACAGGAGCAGGCACTCCAGGCCTTAGAGCAGGTTTGAACACCATCCTGGAAAGATCCTCCTGAAGTTCTGAGAATCTGAATGTTCACTTTTAGCATTACAGAAATCAACCAAATAACTACTGACTAAAACTTTAAAAAACCTATTGAATTTACCAACATTAATACAGAATATTGAGAAGGTTTTTTAAGGAGTTTTTCCCCCTTTTAAATCCAAGAAGAAATCTTACCATCTGACTGCCTTATATAACGGTCTTTAGCTGGGATAATACTGCAGTAGAAGATTAACTAATGCAGAAAACAAGCCCTTAATTGCTGTTTTTGTCTGCTGAATATGAATGTTTTAGAAATTTCCATCAAACTGTCAAATTTTATAGTGCTCGGGCACACAGGCACAAGCTTTTTTTTTCTTCTTTCTTTTTTTATGGTGTATCTTGAAAGATGACTGATAAAAGTTTATGCTAATTACCCTACAAAAAATCATGTTCTATAGCTACTTTTGGGAACACTGCAGTCAGGTATAATGGGACACATTATACACCATCAAATCTTTACATTTTTAAATAATATTTTGGCAAGGCCTTGGAACAGGTTTCCCAGAGAAGCTGTAGCTGCCTCATCCCTGGAAGTGTCCAAGGCCAGGTTGGATGGGGCTTAGAGCAGTCTGGGGTAGTGGAAGATGTCCCTGCCCATGGGACATGGGCTGCATGGGCTTTAAGGTCCTTTGCAAGCCAAATCAGTCTGTGATTCTGTGATCTTATGTTTCTTCATGATGTATGGAATAGGAAAACCACTAGAAGGTACTGTTTCAGTGCCATGAGATTTTATCTTTTTCATTCTATGGCTTTCAATGTACTGTTCATTAAGTATCTATCTACTAGATACTCACACTGTTCTGTTCACAAAAGAGGTTTGGTAGTGAAATTAACCCGTTGTTTTCCCAGTGCTATTCACAACTTGGCTGTTTGCCCTTTGTTCACTTTATGCCATGTCCTCTCACAGAATGGCACAAATGCTTATCTCCTGCTGCCCAGCCCAGGGCTGGTGTGATCCTCCCTGTCCTGCCAGTTCCTGATTAATTTCCATGCTTCTCAGCACAAGAAAGACAAGGAGCTACTGGAGACAGGCCACAAAGGTCATGAGTGTGGAGCACATCTCTGATGGCAAGAGACCGTGGGAGCTGGGCCTATTTATTCTGGAGAAGACTGAGAAGGGACCTCATTAATGCAGAGAAATACCTCAACTGAGTGTCAATAGGAGGGGCCAGAGTCTTTCCAGTGGTTTCCATTGACAGTACGAAGAGCAAAGGCCATAAACTAAAACACAAGTTTCATTTCAAAATGAGAAAGAACTTCTTTACACTAAAGGTGGCAGAGCACTAGACTGCTGCCCAGAGAAGGTGTGGATTCTCCCTCTCTGGAGACATTCTAAACCCACCCACCAAGCATGACAGGGAGGTTGGCCAGAGGTCCCTTCCAAGCCTCAGGATGCTATGATTCTGCGATGACACTGAAGGGACCATGCTGGTGCCGTGCCCCGCACCGAGCCTACGTCTGGGCTGGGTGAGCGACCACGGACCGCGAACCAAAGGCCAAGGGGCAAAGGCTCTACCGAGGCCTGGGGCTGCTCCGACACCAACGCCAGAGGTGAGGCCAGCCGTGATTCCTGAGGTAATTTCAGCGGTGATTCCACGGTGAGTCCTCCAGGGGCTGCTCGGCAGAGACAGTGAGCGGCGAGGGCGGCCCGAGTCCGGCCAGGATGAGCAGCAGCTCCTGATGCTGCGGGGGCTGTTCCCGACTTTAGAAGCTCCCTAGACACAGACAGAGCAGCTTAGAAAGTTTACAGAATAAATCCTATTTATTCTGTAAAGGCCGCACGGCGCGGCTTTCTACAAACCACGCTCAGGTGGTAACAACTCGCATGTTTTATAAAGCAAAATACACATGGACCCGCCCATCTAATCTATACTCTCCGCCTACTAATGCATATTTATCCGGGTGATGTAATCTTACGCAATGCTCCAAACACAAGGTTGTTTCCTTTATTAAGCAACTCGCATTGTAGACGTTATCTGACGCCATCGGAGGCGTTTACACAAGGTGAGACAAGCCAGCCCGGGGACAGGCAATTCAGCTCGAAGGCATCAAGGTGACCTCGGCCAAGGGGAGAGGGCGGTGGCCGGATCCACATCCGGGTGAGGCCGCGCCGGCAGGCGGGAGACGGCAGCGGGAGTGGGGAGGGCCGGGACAGGCAGGCAGGCAGGCAGGCCGGAGCGGGTGCTGATCCTGACTGGATCACAGCCCTGCCAGCCTGGGTCACGGCCAGGAGCTGCGCTGGCCGAGCGGGCGGCAGAGCCCGGCCGGAACATGACTGCGGAGGATGGGCCTTTCGAGGTCCGGATCCACCTACCGCCATTCTCCTGCCTCCACCTGCTTGCAGCTTCACCTGTTTCCTCCTGCCTGCACCTCCTTGCACCTTCCTTTTCCTGCCTTTTCCTGCCTTTTTTTCCTGCCCCCTCCTGCCCGATCCGTCCGAGCCCTCGCTGTGCTGCAGCGCTGACACTCGTGTGTCACGCTGGTGATGTCCTTAGTGATGGGGCGTAAGGGTTGCTACAAAAGGGGATTTTAGAAGTAGTTTAGAGGAGCAGCCGGGGCCTGCTTTCCCTCTCTGCACTTTTCCTTGTCTGCACCAGAAAACTGGTGTCCCTGTCAAGGGGAGAACCCTTGGAGTAGTTCTCTAGCCCAGATTTTTGGAAATCCTGGCAATGAATTCTTTGATCTTTTGTTTGCAACGCCAAACTACACGGGCAAGTTTTCAAACGTTGTTCGGAATCTTTTAGTTACAAAGTATCCTGTGTGATTTTTCAGAGGTGCGTGGCTGCCTGGTATCAGTTACTACCAACAGAGTTAGGTGTTTTAAGTATTCCTGTAAATCTCTCTGAATCTTCAGGCATCAAGGCCACTGTCTATAAATCTGGTCTTTAAACATTTTAGGAGTTTTGAGGCTTCTGATATGTATGATAGGGTTGATTGTATTCTCTTGACACCTCAGTGCCTGAGCCCACCCTTCTGCTCTGGAATGTTGTCATGAACTCTGCCTGCAGCTTTGGTTCTTGTCATGAGACTTGTTTATCTCGTAAGCAGTTTTTCTTTCCTATCTTAGCAATTCTTTTTGCCTATCAGTTGTACACCATGTATGCATCTTTTGTCACCTTACTGTAGCATTTCAGTGGAACTTAAAGTAGTTTTTGTCACAGTGCTTGAACACCTGTTTCAGTAGACCTGCTTAATAGATTTTGTTCTCAGCGCTTCCAGGCTGTTTGTCTTTCTGCTCTTCAGATTTTGCTCTTCCATATGTATCTTTTAAACGTATGACCACATTCTGAGTGCCCCCATATCCATGTGGCTTGAATGTCTAAAGTAAATGTTGCTGCAAATGTTGTAATTACTACCTTGTTTTTCCTTCAGGGGCACTCAGTATCTAACACTGGAAGCAGGCTGCTGCTGACCATCCTCAAATTCAGACTGCAGGGCAGTCAGTGTCTGCTGAGTGCAGTAGTGATCCTCATGCAGGTAGGATCTGAAAGAAGAAAATCACAAAAGCATTCAAACAGGTGATGCTTGAATGTTCAAAGAAGGGTAGATAGAGATTTTCAGGAGTCTGACTCTTAAAAGAATGTTAAGAGTATTTTGAAAGGAAGACAGTTAAATACAGGAGATAAATTTATGCACTCTGTGCCTCAACGTCTCTTTGTGAATAGTTCCACCAGTAATGCTTTCTGCTGTTAGTCTGGGACTTTGAAACTGAGATGGTGCTTTACTGTAGCTCAGCTGAGCAGGTGGGTGGGTCATATACTCACCAGATTGAGACAACTGGCATTTAAAATAGGGTCTGTTGTCTTTGGATTTGTTTTTATCCAAATCTTTCTCTGACCATTGCTATCATTAAATTTAAGGCTTCATACCAGTTTGATTCTACCTGGAATAGTTGAGAACTGAGAATACTACGTTACACATTTGTTTCTGTCATGTTCACACATAAACCTCCATGTGGATTTGTAGACACTGTGATCGTACTGTGCCTCACTAGAACTCTCAGTGCAGTTTCAGTCCTTTTGCACTTAATTAGGGGCTCCTTGACTGTTTTCTGCATGACTTTGAACACCATGGGCTGTTGGGCCAGCTCCTTCACATTTCTTTCCAAGTGATGCAACTACTACTAGATCTTGGTGAAGAGTATCTGCTGTCTAGGCACTGTTAGCTGTTTCTATGGTGTCAGGCTGATGACAGCCACACAGATTTGGAGGTGCCAAAATACAGTTATGCAATGAAGCTTATTTCTGGTCCAGAGGAACAACTGGATCACAATCTCAAGGGCAATAATTCCCCAGATCTTTACAGAATTGCTGAGATATCTAATTGTGGTGTCTCTCTGAGCACTTGGCTGGGTTTCTACTGAAAACTCAGCTTTCAAGAAAGATTGCAACACCAAACGGAAAAAAGTTTGTGGTATGATGAAAACACAGTTTTTGTGGGTCCTTAAATACAAAATTCACAGCACCTTCCTGTCCATGTTCAGGTCCCCAAGGTGTGGTTTGTGTGTGCAGGGCTGATACCTTCATATGTGATGTAATCTGCAGCTGTTTATCTGTGCAGTACTTCAGGTGCAGCTCAAGTGCCCTTAAAGGAAAGTTCTTTCTGCTCATGGAAAACTTGATTTGGTCATAATAATGAAGGAGAAAAAGTCTCATTAAACCATCTTGATACTCAGAACTTTTTCAGCTGGTTGTGTGTGTGTCAGGCTTTCCCCCCAGTACACTGCGAGTCGCAGGCTACAGACTCTAAATTTTAAGTTATGTGGACTAAATCTACCTTTAAGTGCAGTGTAAATGGCAGAGCATCTAAAAAGTGTTTCAAGCTGACTTTCAGACACTGTATTTTAACGTCTCTTATGCTTCATTACTTTGATATTTATAAATGTAAGAATGCATCAGAAATTCAAAGTGCAGGAGTTGCATTACCTTTTTCTATCTCATACTTCCAAAGACTTAAGATTTATGTGGAAATAACCCCTGCTGGTGTTTGTAGAAATCAATACCTAAAATTTGAAGGTTGGAATTATCTTTTCTGATAAGGCCTCTTGCAACCCTAATCTTTCCTCATCACTTTGCATCCCTTGAGCAAAGGTACTTGCTTTCCAGATCCAAGTCTCCAGAACTGGTACTGTTTCTACAGATATAGTGATTTCTAATTTTCTTAATGTAGAATTATATTATCTAAACTTTCTTAGCATACAGTAGGATTTGTATTACTTTGTCCTGAAAAGTTTGGGATGCACCAATGTGAAGAATTTTGCTTTTCTGACATAGCAGACTTTTCCTTTTCATTGTTCAGATGGCAGATTTATTTTAGGTGTGACTGAAATGAATTCTGGGGGTTCTGTCCACTCTTTCAATTAAACCGTTAAAAATGTAAATTCCATTCTGGGGAGTGGTTGGCGAAACAGAATTACGTACCCATAAATTTCTTTCTAAGTAATCACAGAGGACTTTCTGAATAAAGAAAAAAGTGAATTAAATTTTTTACTTATATGTGCAAGTGGCAATGGATGTTCCTCAAGAGGTTTTTAGGCATGTAATTTTTATAGAGTTCTGCAGTTTTCCAGCAGCTTAATGTGACATCTGTGTCTGCCTTAAGTTTGTTGGTGTACATGAGTCAAAAATTTCTTGTGGTCACCTTGTTACAGACACTGCCTAGTACACTTTCCCATCCTTTGAATCAGAGCTAGAGGAATGGGCATAATATTTATAAAATCACTTGTGGTCCTCAGAAAGATAAGTATTTATCATACATATGTAATGCCTATAAAAGAAAACCAGGTTTTTCTATTGGTCATTGGAGTGATAAAAATTCAGATTTTGTATGTATTTCAGAGAAGAACTTGGAAATGGATTTACCTTAACATGTAGTGGTTTGAGTTTGCTGATCTGAGTTTTTGGTCAAATGCCAGCACACTTACCAAAATTTACTCAATTTTGCTGTGAGATAAGGATTAGGAGTAGGCAAAGCAGGCTCAAACTTTAAAGAATATAAAGATAGTTTCTTAACAGAGTTGAGAAGAAAAAAAAAAAAACAAGAACCAGAACAAAACCCTCTTCCTTCCCCCACCTCTCCATCTCTTTCTCACAACTGTGACAACACAAAAAGACCTTTGACCTTCAGTCAGTTTACCACCTCTAAAATAGTCTTTTCTCAGTTCATTTAGGGAGAGAAGTTTCCTTTTGCCTATACCATGGACCTCTCCACAAGACATACTGTTTTTTATGGTCCCAAGCCTCAACAAGCAGCTGGCCGGAAGGAAAAAATCTGCTTGATGTGGAAGATCCTTCCCACTCTAGTAGCCTTCCCACAGCTACTATGGGGAGCTATGGTGGTCCATGGGGTACTCTTTTAAGGATGGGTGGTTCTACTACAGCAGCAAAGAAATCCTCTTCTTCTGTTCCTGGCAACATAAGTTCTCTTTGCCATCCCGGGGGCAAGGGACTGGATCACAGCTTCTTCTCTGTCTCTGCTCAGGCTTCTCATCAGGCCGCAATTGCTTCAGCATCTACTCATCTTTACACAGGGGCCTTGGTTCACTGGCTGCAGTGAGAACATCACGTCCCCCCTTTGGACCATTTCCTCATATATTCCGGGGAATATTTTAATTTAGTCCCAATCATGGCTTCACGAAAGAATTTTCAGCTTCCACATTGAAGCACTCCTCACGCTCCTCCCTCTAGGCATCGGCTCTGCTTTCCTCACTGACTTTAGAGTCTCTATGCTATGTTTCTGTAGGTGTCTTCACGCTCTTTCAGTGAAGGGGAGAAATAGACATTTGCAAGTTCCATCTGGGCAAGGGGAGAGTTTATGTCTCTCTCGTCTTGCAATGGTCACGTGGTCTCTGCCGCGCTATTCGAGTGTGGAATTTCAGTGTCGGAGCTGAAGACGCGGAGCGTGTCTGTACTGCCATCCGTCCAAGCTGCAGCTGAGCCGCACGGGCCCGGACCGGGCCTGGGGAGGCAGAGCAAAGGCTTCTCCGCTAGGCCGGAGCCGAGCGGAGCCGGCCTGGCCC
>JAHLSL010000059.1:973853-984001 GCA_025920805.1 Petroica traversi
GCTGCACCACTGCTTCAGGCTCCCCTCCCCGCTCCGAGTCACTCTGGCCGGCGGCCTGGCCACATGGCCTGACCATGCTGCGGGGGAGGGGGTAGGGGGAAGAGAACGACCTCTTCTTGCCGAAAGGAGGGAGTCCCAAGAGACTCTCCAGAGTCTTCTGCTCATATAGAGTTTCTTTCCTGGAAGGGGGGGTGTCAACTTTTAATTGGTTTACATGCCTGTCAGTAATCAATAGCTGCTTACTGGTTCTGTCTTCCAGGAAGGAAGCTGTATCCTGCCGCATAGGTTACTTCCGAAACTGACCTTCCTAGGCGAACCCTGGACAACCTGTGTCTTGTGTTGTATTTGCAAAAGCTCTGAGTTTTAGTTTTAAGAAAATCAAGCATATCTAAACTATAGTTTTCTAATTTACTGCAAGAAATAAAAATACCTAATATGTCAGACAGTTTGTGGAACTCTGAAGTATTTAAAAAATCTCCAATAAGTGAAAATTATAGAGGATTAATTCTGATTTTTAGGGCTTCCGTGAATGACTGTGGTAAGTTTTAGAATTCAGTTTTCACCTATTCAGCACTTTCCTTGATTAAAGAACCAAATTTAAACCTCCTTATCTGATAACATATAGCATCATAATACTCAGATATTAGCTAGTCAGGCAAGTTTGCACTTGCTGTGAAACATATGTCAGGTCTCAACCCATTCTTCCATAGACTCCAGGAATATTCCTCTCATATTAGTACAATCCTTTTGGAAAATATGGCAAGTTTTTGTGCATGTGTATAAACTGATTTTAGGTGACAGTGCAACAGTAATGGTTGGAGCCTTTTTTTTGTTTGCTCTTGAACAAAGTAATTTAAATAATTACTACTGGTAGCAGGGGTGGTTCCAAATTAAGACTTTTGCTTCTTTTCATCTTTCCTCTGGATTATAAGGCTGTAGCAGATGTGTACAGGGCAAAGCAATCTCTGCTGGAGGGTAGGTTGTTTGTAGTCCATGGAGTACAGCTGGAATCTGGCGCTAAGGGCTGGCAGTATTTAAAACTTGATTTCTTTGGAAATGAAGGATTTAGGGTGTGCAAGCACATCTTGAGTTGTAAAACATCCAAATTCAAATAATTCTAGTTTGAAACTAGTAAATTCAAGGCTGTAGCCTTGGATCTGTTACTAGAGCTGTTGCTTTTCTTTCAACAAAGAACTTAAAAAGGGATTTAATGTGCTGTATTATATCTAGAAAAGCATGGGGGCACTGCTATCAGCATTTGAGCATGCTGGCTGATTCTGTTTCAGTGTTTGTACATCCTGGAGAATTGAACTCTGTCTGTGAACCATTGCATTCTTGAGGGCTCTTGTGTGGCAGCATAGCCACACCAAGGCACTGCATCTTTCTATCTGAGTAGGTGGTGAAAAATTCACCGATTGCAGTAATCTCTTTCAAGTGACAATGAGCATGTATGAAAATGGAGCGAAAATTCCATACTTCAGGTACGATGGAAGGCATGTCCTGTGAAGAGCAGCCAGGGACTTGGGATTATCCAGTTTGGTGAAAGGGAGGCTGAGGGGTGCCCTCTGTGAGGATGGCCAGGCAGAGGCGAGGCTTCCAGGTCGGTGGTCAGTGCCTCAGGCAAGTTCATGTTTTGGAAGCACTTGGGCAATCCCTTCCTAATGTGCTTCGACTCTCAATGAGTGCTCAGGCTGTTGGACCAGATGGATGTTGTAGGTCTGTTATAGCTGGAACTATCCTGTTTTTTGAACACTGGGGAGGGGATGCAGCTATGGGAGAGGTTATTGAATAAATATGAGCTGAAAGGCATGACGGATACTTGCTCTAAACTGTGAACTTTTCAAGAGAGTCACTGCTGTAGATGTCCTTGCTGTTGCACATGTACTTTTGGGCACATTGGCTGGAGGCAGAAGAAATTATGAAGAAGGTGAACAGGTGCTTCATCAGTTAATAACCATGCTCACAAAAAGTGAATATAATCTTCTACAGTGAAACCTGTTGCTTAACCTAGCCCTAGAAGAGGTGTAACATTTAAAAACCCAGTGGAACAAACCCCCTTCTTCTGGGAAGCAGAAAGCTAAGAATCCATTATACCAATTTATAAGCAATTTGATCTCAATATACAAGATTATGAAAGGATTCTTTGTAACAGCCTTTCTGGCCTTAAAATTAGAAGCTCATATGTGAAGCTTGAAAGTAATTTTTTTATCTTGTTCCCAGGTGTTTATATTCAAGTGAAATAATTCCACAGGAAATTTGAAGATTCTAAATACAAAACTTCCAATGGTTTAGAAATGGTTTTGTTTTCTAAACTTCTGTTAGATTGTACGAAATATTATAAGTTCATTCTGTGTTTCCATAATGTTTATTCTGTGTCTCCTTAAGGTTTCTGAATAAAGTGAATGCAGGTAAAGTTATCCAATATTCTGTTGTTGCCAAAGCTTGGTTTTGTATTTCTTTATTCCTCATTAAATACTTTGCCAGAACCCACTGGTAGAGTTATTTTATCTTGAGGTAGATTTAGAGAAAGATGGAATTGCTTTACTTTGAATTTGTTTTAATATCAGTTTATATGAAAATTCATGTTTTCACTTAAGTATTTTTTATTTATTGCAGAACACAGTGATGTTTATGATTTTTAAAAATTTCTGAGGAAAAGAGACCTACAGTCAAGTTCTTTGTGCTTGGCTTGCTTTTTTCAAAACTTCAACAACACTATGTTGTAGTAACTATGTTACTGTTCCTGAGTTTAGTGTGTGTGTATAGAGAGAAATAAAGTGGAAATCCTGTCTCTGAGGATTGGAATTCAGTGTAGATTTAGATAGAAACCAAAATATTTTAGTATGCATTTGCCAGTAAGGACTTGCCATGGGGTGCAGCTTCTGAAATAGTGTATAATAGTGAGTTTCTGAAGAGGTTTCCACATGATACACGTGTGACAGTCTTTTATTCCACAGTGAAAAATCAGTATCTTGGCCTGATCAACTATAGACTGAAGAAAAGTTGTACTTAGTTTGAAATCATGGAATTGTTAAGGTTAGAAAAGACCTCCAAGATGGTTGGGTCCAACCTTTAACCTCACATTGCCTACTTCACCACTCACTCGTGTCCCCAGGTGTCCCATCCACACATCTTTTCAATACCTCCAGGGTTGGTGGCTCCACCACTGCCCTGAGAAGCCTTTTCCAGTGCTTGACCACCCTTGTGGGGATGATTTTTTTTTTCCCCCCCAGTATTCCATCTAAATATCCCCTGGAGCTTGGGGCCACTTCCCCTTGCTTGTCCTGTCCACTGTCCTCTGGGAGCAGAGCCCAACGCCCACTTGGCTGCCGTCTCCTGTCAGGGAGTTGTGGAGAACCAGAAGGTCCCCCCTGAGCCTGCCTTTTTTCAGCTCTCTCAGCCACCCCATTTACAACCCTCTGGGCCTGTCCACTCAGCCATTTATTTTACTCAGCACCGAAGGCATGTTTCCAAGCCAGGAGCAACCAGTCTCTCCAGATGATGCTTTTGGAAAAGTAAGTTTTACTAACATTTACTAAAAACATCCAAAGCTTTTCCCTCATCCAAAATATGGGTCACCTTGTTACAGGAGATCAGGTCAGATCCTTCTTCCCTCTCTTTTTAGGTGGGAGGAATAATTGCTGATGTCCAGCCAACTGGGAACTTCCTAATTAGCCAGGATTTCTGCTGAATGATTGGAAGTGGGCTCTCTCAGCAGCTTGCTAAGCACCTTCAGGGACATCCTGGCCAGCCCCGCAGACTTGAGTTTGTCTGAGAGGCACAGCAGCTTCTTCTGGATTGTGGGGGTTTGTTCTGCTCCCTCTCCCTCTTTTCCAGCTCAGGGCTGGGTACCCTGGCAACACCTGGTCTTGCTGTTGAAGGCTGAGGCAAAGACAGCGCTAAGTACCTCAGCCTTTTCCTCATTCTATCTCAATATTATTTACCACTGCATCCAATGAGGATGGAGATTTAGCCCTCCATTTGTGCTGTTGGTTATAAAATCGTTTTTGTATTGTCTTTTATGGTGGTAGCCAGGTTAAGTTTTAATTTGGTTTAGGCCATCCTAAATTCCTCTCTGCAGAACCTCATGCCATCCTTGCAATCCTGCTTCCTCTCTACTGTGTTTTCTTTCCAGCAGACACTTGATAAATTGAAGTTCTGCATGAGAACAAGGGCCAGCGATCATGAGACTTTTCCCAGTCCTTTAGAAACTATTTCATCAGTCTCGTCATCCCGGTTGGCTGGGCTGTAACCCACTCTCACCAGGATATGTGCTTTGTTGGCCTTTCCTCTGTTTTTTACCCAAAACACTTTTTTAAATCCCCCTTTTTTCTTTATTTTTCCCCTGGACAAGTTCCTGCACATTTGGTTAGCACTGATGTACAGTAGCATTGTACACTGACTCTGGAAGGGGCCTCAGAAACGGAGTTTGAAACCGCTTTTGTTTGCTCCACTTAAAAAATGATTCTTACAGAAATGTAGGATTAATCACAATGTGATGAATGATAAAATGAGATACTGATACTCCAGGACCAGATTAATTTTATTATTAGAAGATGAAAAACAGGTTCTGCTTTAAGACTTTCGTAAATACTTTTTCTAGTTAAAGAGTTCTTTAAAAGTGTATGATACAGTTATATAACTTCCATCAATATTGAAGGTGCCTGGGATTTAGTTAAATTGTCCTTATAAATGCACTTATGAGCTGCCTTTAATGTTTATAAAGAGGCCTGAGTTGCCCTCTCTTGGGGTTGAAAGAACAATGTTGGTTTAAGAATCTTCTTTAAGTGGAGAACAGACAAGAACTAATGTGCTTGAAAATGTCAAAAACTGAGGCAAATTATGCTTATGTTTGGAAACTATTGCATTTAAATTGATTGTGTGCCCTGAAGATTTGGTTATACATAGATCCTTTTTGTTTTACAATCTGAAAATAGGTGTGTTCTTTGTCTTTCTCTTTAGATATATACACAAACATCTGTCTGTCTGTCTGTCTATATCTAGGTACACTCACATATGTTGCCCTAGTGGTACATGCACAGCTGAGCAAAGTTTGTAGTTGTTCTTTTGAGGGTTGTTTTATTTGTCTTTTTCATTTTTATTATAACAAGTGGAAATTAAGTAGTATAAATCCCTAGTACTTTATGAGCATACCTTTAGAAGTAAACCACCCTTGTCATGCATTTAAATGGAGTCAAGGTAATACTGCTAGAAAGTGAACTTATCAGTAAAAGGTTACAAAATTTTTTTACAAGATACTGTCTTGGTAAATTGCCTTAATGTATACCAAAGTGTGTTTAGGAAAGATGAAAGGTTAATTTATGGAGTTATTGTGCTGTGAACTGTATTAAAGACGTGTTTTTAGTAAGTAGATGAATACTGAGTAGTGAGAGTGTTCAAAAATAGTTACAAAAACATAAATCACTTTGTATAAGTGATGATCTAGATGTAGTATGTGTAAAATACACTCAGAAAGGAAGTAATTATCCTTCTAACATATTTGAATATGTTTTCTGTTTTTAAAAAAAGGTAACAAAGTTGTTGCAAACACAGAATACATTTTGATTTCAAATTGTCACCTTCCAATAGCATCTATGCTAAAACCTTTCAGATTTCCTTGTGGTGTAAAATACACCATGATTACATGATCCGATTACAGTGTCTAGTTAACAAATAAGAGTTTTTTTGGTTTTTTTAACCTTAAATTTTGTGTCAACATTGAATCCCATGGAAAAAATATTTTGTTTTTAAAATTTTGTATATTGTGTGTATTTAACCTGCAGAACAGGAGTTGGTAAAGCTGGTGTGGGATGGAACAGTGACAAGTGTCTTTGCTACTGCAGGAACTACTGATTAGTTTTTGTTCATTATTCCAGTCCTGGTTCCTCCATTAGGTTTGAATTATAGAACCACACACTAAATAAAAAAGTGAGGGAAGGCTGAAAGGAGACCAACATTCTCAGAGCTGAGTTTAATTCTAGTTTTAGGCAGACTAGAACAGGGAGGCTCCTCGCTAGAATTCTGGTGCCAGCCAGCCAGGCTCCCTTCTGGGCAGCAGCTGTCACGAAATGCGTTGGGTTTGAATTTCTTAAAATTATTTTGGCATTTTGGATTAAAAATAAGAAGTTTTTTTCTTTGTTCCTATTTAGTGAAATGTTTTACGATACTAACTTTCTGTGTAAGTTGTGCAGTTAGCAGTATTTGTCCTGGAGAAAGTAGTCATTTGATTATAGGAATAACCTAACTTACTACTCATTATGAGTGGAAGATAGTTGTGAGTTTTTCTGTTAATTTTTTTCTTTTACAATCATATGTTTTAGAAGATGTCTGGATTACCTTGAATTGGCCATTCACATACTTTTTTTGTCAAAGCCTCTACAGAAAATTACAGTTATCACCTGAAACTTTTAATTGCTAAATGCTTTTTTTTTTTTTTTTTAAATTACTGTTGAGTGTAAGTGTAGGGCGTTAATAGTTATTGTTCAAATATTCAAGTTTTTTCTTGCTGACTTTAGTCAAGCAGAACTTCTTTGCATTGGGAATTTTCCTGACTGAAGACTATGTAATTGCCCAGTAATTAACGTAGTTAAAAGATATCACTGTGCATGTAGTTTGCACTTTGGAACCCAAATGTTCCGCTGGTTTTCTCAGCATTGCCAGAAGGGATACTTTTGAATAGTAATTTCTGGATAAATTTCAGTAGTTCTCTTTAAACAGTGCTGATTTCAAAAGCCATTAAGTTCTGTGAATATGTAAGCCCCTTGTTAAATTCCATGAATTCTCAAGTATATTATTTCCAATTTCAATGTCCTTTATATAAATAAGTGTCCACCACAGCTTGTTACTATTTCGTTCTTGAACATGTATTCAGTGTTTTGGAAGTTTTATACTATAGGATGAATGTCTGTTAGGTATGCATTTATTTCCAGTTTAACAAAGGTCTTAGAGGATATATAAAATTGTAATTTAAAATAAATTACATGGGTAAAGGAACAATTGCTTTCTTTTAGACCAGGAAAATGTGGAGCTCGTTGGATTTGTCTGTTTGTTTGGGGTTGTGGGGGAGTTTAACTCTTCTTGAATGGGAAATAATTTTTGCTTAATTGTTAACTGAGGTATGATATTCCTGGTATCAGTGCCCTCCTCACATACTTGGTCCTTAAATGTCCTGGTAACTTGCAGAGTATGGAACCTTTTTAGGAAATGTCTCCCTCTTTCTGAAAAGGACTTGGTAGTGCTGACAAATCTTTGTCAAAAGCTTTGGGCCTAGAGAACAACTGTATTCTAGAAATGCATAGTAGGCATAAAGAATCAAAGTGATAAATTCTTTTAAAAATATTGTGATCTGATTAAAAGAAGAGCATTTAGGTGTTGAGCCCTAATTCTGTTTTCACTCTGACCTGATCTGGAATCTCTATTTGCAGCGCCCTCAGCATATTACAAAGGCATTGATGGCAATCAGCCTTTTCTGTGAGAAGAAAATGTTTTTTGTTTTTTTTTTAAATTGCAACAGAGAACATATAATTATGGTAATATCCATTTGATCAACGGTCATACGATGAAAAGTGTTGTGTTGCATGCTTCGGAGCAGACTAAAAATGAAGACGGAAAAAAGAAAGATAATGTGTACAGACATTCTGGCAGAAGTGTTTTCTGCTGGAAAGCAGATTAGTATTTTCATTCTACTTTTTTATGAATTGGGAGTTGGACAATATGAAACCTCTCCAGTTTGCTTCATAAGAGTCCTATGAGAATGACTTTTAAGTCACATCATGAGTTGCTTCTTCATTAACTGAACCATCTCTTTTGGAGCATATGCAAAATCAAATTAATCTGCTTAATATGTGAACAAAAAGACATTGAGTCTTCTTTTTAAGTATTAGTAGAGGGAGAAAAAGGTGCAATGATGATGCATTCTTCTTTCTGTGTGGGAGGGAGAGTAATATCTGTCCTTTTCTGCTTCTAACAGTATATCTAGACCTTGCAAAACAGAGGATTAAAAGGGTTTTTTTAATGACCAGTTGTGTTGTATTTCAGTTTTTGCATTAAACTTTCATAAAATCTGAATTTCTAATAGGTGATTGGGGGAAAACAAGTATTATTAACATTACAAGAGCAGCAACTGATTCATATAAAATCAGAAGGACTTGAAAATCTGAAACATAATTGTTATGCTTTTTGATAATGTCATGTCATGTCAGAGAAATAGCTTAATACCTTTTCTCTTGCCTGAAATGAGTACCTTTCCTTGTGAAAGGTACTGCACTTCTAGGGTTTGGAGGAAGCTGTGGGGAGTTATTTTATTAATTGGAAAAGTGAGTCTTTCAGTCCATTAGGAGACACAGAGGAATGATAAAAGAATACTGTGTATTCTTATATAGTATAATCCTATCTTGCATAATGTATTTATTTAGTATAATCCTACTTTACCATGTGCTGCTGGTTTTCTGGGATTTTTTTGGTTCTTTGAGTTTTATTTTTCAAGTATGTGTGGTCCTGTGTCAGTTTTTCTAATATAAGATTAGAATTATAACCTGTAAATGCTCACATTTCACAGTTTTTGTAAAATATCTCTGTGTATGTCAAAGGAAAATAGTATCTTTTTTTATAATATTTAGCTATCAGGTCTACTGATTATCCTTCATATTTAGACCTTTACTATCTTATTTTACTTTTAATTAACAGAAAAAACCCTCATTTTAAGTGTATAACAAGATGATCTACAGAATTTGAAAGTTTTTTTTTCTTCTTTTTTTTACTTTAAAGATTCTTCTTCTGGTGAAGGAGAGTTGGTTTTTAGAATAACTGATTCCCTCAGCACCAGATTTTCCTAGGCAGTGCATCATGCCAAAACCTGGTATTACCCTGGGATTTTTTTTGTTTGTTTGGACTTTTTTACTTTTTATTTTCCTGTAAAGGATATATCCCTCCTTAATGTGAAAGGTCTTGAGCATTCTTTTCATAATAATATGGCATTTATTAGTGCAAGTTACCACACATCCATATGAGCATGCATTCAAAGACTTAGATTTTTGTTTGACATGTTGTTATATTAAATTGTGTTGCTATGATGCTCTTACTGTTACTAAGATTGCGTCAAACCTTCTACTTTCACATACTGTTCCATGACAAAGTTCCCTTGAGGCAGAACTTGGTGCCTTTTACTTTTGGAAGGCTTCTCATTTGTGCAGACACCTCTTTTTAAGTTCTGTTAAAGCACATTGCAGTGATTTGCAGGTAAAAAGAATTGATTGGATTTTCTGACTGCTTATTAACAGTAACAAATGGAGAAGCAGGAGAATTTCAGTTGTCAGTCTTATTTCTTGAAGCTCAAGTGGGAATGCGTTTGAAACACCTGTGACCCTTTTATTTTACTTTTAAACCCTCCATTTCTTAAGTTTATCAAATGTGAACTATAGAAGAAAGGCCACAGTTTGTTCCAGCATTCCCAAACCCTTAACAGGAGGTGTTTCTATATCCTTAATTTGCTTCTAAGTAAAAAGGTTTTGTTCCTAAATCAGCGCTGTGCAAAAGTTAACCATATAGTTGGAAAGCCCAGTTATTTGAACTTCTTGGACCTGATATCAGCTCTTCTCTTCAGAGGGTAGCCTTGAATTAAAATACACTGTGTCTCTCAAGGCCAAGAGGAAGATACAGGCTGAGACTACTGAAACTGGCTCAAAGAGCCATTGATTCATTATGAAGCATTCAACTTCTTTTTGAGAAAAATAGTTTCTATTTGTCTTATAGTGGTCACAATCAAATAATACCATTTAATGGCTTCCTTCCATGGTAGACTAAAAACTCTCATACTTCAAGTATTCTCATTTTACAGTGGGAAAGGCAGTTATGGAAGTCTTACAGATTGTGTAAGATGGTCTTGCTACATGAAGCTGTTAGAAATGCTACAGATGCTTTTTCTGGTACTGTTTTGTTTCTTGCAGCATTGGCATGTTAAAGTAGAGTTATTTCAAAATTACTGGTGATCCTAGGTGTGGAACATGACATACGATATGGAATCTTCCATGCTTCTTGCAGGAACTGGATCTTTTACTTCAGGGGGTGTTTCCTGAGAAAAGGACTACGTGGTAAAAAAAACCTTCTCTGCCCCTCCCTCTCTGCCCCTCCCTCTCTGCCCCTCCCTCTCT